>CAJNJA010009312.1:0-14877 GCA_905231915.1 Symbiodinium necroappetens | reverse complement strand
TTAGAGTTGAGGACCCCAAAAACCCTAAACCCTAAACCCCCAAACCCTAAACCCTAAAAAGGGTTTCGGGTTTAGGGTTTAGGGGTTTAGGGGTATAGGGGTTTAGGGCTTAGGGCTTGAAGTTTAGGGTTTAGGTTTGAGGTTTAGGGCTTCAGGTTCAACTAGCCTTTTCTTCGGGCGGAGTGGAACTTTAGTTTAAGTTACCACAATAAGGATGCCATGCTGTTTATGATATACCCCCATCATCAAGCCTACAATGGTTGCTTAAGAAGTTCCCAAGCACAGACCCCATCTTGCTTAGGGGCGATCTCAAGAGTTTCCTCAGCGGTTACTGTAAGGGTTCCTGAAGAGTTTCTTGAGGGTGCGGAGACCCCTAAACCCTAAACCATACACCCTAAACCCTAAACCCTGAACCCTAACCCGAAACCCTAACCCGAACCCTAAACCCTAAGCCCTAAACCCAATCGGAGACCGAGACCCTGCCTGTAGACCCAGAGAGATCTGCCACTGCCTTCCCTTGCCACAGGCGCTCGTGGTGGAGTTGAAGCTGATGACATCCTCAGGGTTTAGGGGTTTAGGGTTTAGGGTTTAGGGTTTATACGGAGTTCGGTGCCCTTCTAAGTATAAGGCTGAAGGGTTGAAGGAGTAAGAGGGTTTTCCAAGCCAAGTGCACCGGGCTCCAGGATCTTAAGGCCTGGATTTTGATAGCAACAACAACTCCATGTTTTCCTGATTGCTGGTATCAGGGCTGCTTCAGGGTTAAGGCAACCCTGAACCCTAAACCCCAAATCCCCATATTTAGGGTTTACATGGGGGGGGGGGGTGTTTGGAGCTTCGAGTTCATGTACACTTTTGCTTGGATTTGTACTAGCTGCGCTGCTGGCTCAGGAATTTGGATCTTTACTCCGAAGGCGTATGCTCCTATTGACATTCGACTCATACTTGCGCAGAGGTCATGTAAATCTACTTGTATGCACCCTTTCTGCTTCAGCGAGCAAAGCACTGCTGCAGCATATACCGCAACTTCCATCACCTGTCGTCACTCTTTCTGCAATGTTGTCTTCGTATGCTCGCCTTGATTATGCAGTTCTTCATGTTCCGATGTCCGGAGGTCATCCTAGTCAGCCGCAAGCTACTTCAGCCGGTGTGCTTACACTGCGGTCATTCTTCAAATTTTGCCAACTGTTTAGGTTTGTGAATAGGCTTCAACCTTTCCGCACACACAAAACAAGAGCCTGAGCCCTCAAACAACTCCTATCCCAAAGCCCAAGCCTAAACACTAGGGCCTACGTAAAGGGTCCGTACAGCCGGGGTAGGGGGGTGTCTTACACTATTACGGAGTTGAAGGGGAGAACACTACGCTTTGAACCCTTATGATTCCCGTAAAGGAAACCCCAAACACCTTACAAGGAACCCCTAAACCCAAAGTCCCTAAACCCTAAACTCGAAACCCTAAACCCTAAACCTTCAACCCTAAACCCGAAACTTTAAACCCCAAACCCTAAACCGCAAACCCAAAGTCCCTAAGTGCCACCATGGTGTCGGGCCGGACGTCTGCCGGCGGCATCCCAGCAAGCAGTTGCACTGCCCGCTGCCAGCTTCCTTTCTGCTGTCCAAGAACAAGGCAGGGTTTAGGGCTTAGGGTTTAGGGTTTAGAGTTTAGGGTTTAGGGTTTAGGGTTAACAAGGCTCAGACAATAGCAGCAGTTGTGAGTCAGGGGGTTTATGGTTTAGCAACTAGTCAGAATACTCGTGGCTGTTCATGCTTGGATTAACCACAATATGACGACACGGTTCAGGCTTGATTTTTGCGGGTCTACAGGGCAAGAAAGAAGAAGAGGCCGAACGCAACACCTCTGCTGGCCATACAGGTCTCCCCGACGCTCACATGCGCTGATGGCCAAACTGAAGCTGATGACATCCTTCCGGTCGTGGTTGTCCTTTTGGACTTTAGGGTTTTGGGGTTTTTTTGTCTCAGCGAAAGTCGACGGGGCTTGCTCGTCAGCCCTTGAAGACGGATACTACCGGGGCCTCAATAATTAGAGTAGGGCTTTTGGGGTATATTATACTATAACTGTAACTATACTTAATCAGGAACCCCCAAAATAGTGTAGGTAATTGTTAAGGCCCCTATATGTATTACACCTGACCCTCATACTCTTGACTGGGCGACAACTACAGACACTCCCTGATCATGTTAATCCACGCTAGAATTTACACTACAATAACCCACGAAATTGCATTGTCTGATACTACATGCTATGATATGATGTGATATTTTGTTTTATTTAATTTATGGCATATCATCGTATATTATGGGCATGGACAGCGTTTCCGAAACTCTGCGAAGCACCCGAACATTCCAAGCCTGCATGGCCCTGCAAGAAAACAGTAGGTCAGTAGGGGAGAGGGTTTAGGGTTTAGAGTTTAGGGTTTAGGGTTTGGGTTTAGGGTTCAACTTTTGGTTTCGGCTGTCTTGGGTAAGGAATGCAATGCAAGAGAATTCAACACAGCTGGTAACATGATGGCTCTGTGCCCTGTGCAACTAGATCACCTAAGTGTCTAGGCAAGCCTTCAATTCAAACCCCCCAACCCTAAACTTAGGCCCAAACCCCTAAACCCTAAACCCTAATCCCGAAACCCTAAACCCGAAACCCGAAACCCTAAACCCTAACCCCTAAACCCCTAAACCCCTAAACCCTAAACCCGACGATGGCGCCTTGGCCACAGCCAACTCCCAGGACCCTCGCATCCCTTCGTAGCAGCTTCCAGTTCTCATGCGCCGGCTGCACCTGTGGGAAGTCGGGTTTTGGAGCTTTTAGGGCCTATTTCGGGGTTCAGGTTTTAGGGTTTAGCGTATAGGTTAGAGGTTATAGGGTTTAGGGAACAGAGTATAGGGTTTAGAGGTTCACATAAAGTTTCAGACATTCGGCTTTGGCTGTAGGAGCAAGAAAAGTAGCATGCAGTGGACAAGTACTGCTTTACATCAGGAGATGCCACGAATGGTAGTTTAGTCAGCCCCTGACTGCCAGCTACTTTCTACTGTAGGGGCCTTCATAATCAGAATAGGGTTTGAGGCTCCTTTATAGTATACTTAGAAAAAGGAGCCCTAACAGTAACACTGGTAGCTATTTAGGCTTCTCTCTCTATATCTATATCTATATCTATATCTATATCTATATCTATATCTATACCTATATCTATACCTATACCTATATCTGTATCTATATCTACATCTATATCTATCTATCCATATATATATATATACTACTTTCCCCTTCAGATCCCCTTCAGCCGATCCTAAGGCTGAGGGCGTGCCGGTCGAAGATGTCTAGGGCCACAGAGTTCCCCTTGTTTCGAAACATATCTCATTTTTTTTAGGTTTAGGGCTTAGGGGGTAGGGGTTGGGGTTTAGGGTTTAGGGGTTTGGGTTTAGGGTTTAGGGTTTGGGGGTTAGGGTTTAGTGTTTAGGGGTTAGGGGTTTAGGGTCTTGGGTTTAGGGGTTTGGGTTTTGGGTTTTGGGTACCATTAGTCGCACTGTTTCGGCTATGTATGGCAGTGCAGGATCTTGTTTGTCTGGTGAAAGGCTCCACCTGGTTGAGCCTGCGAGTGGAATCAAACCCTAAACCCTAAACCCTCCCTAAACCCGAAATAGCTCTAAACCCTAATACCCTAAAGCCTACAGCCCTAAAGCCCGAAACTCCCAACCCCTAAACCCTTCAACCCTAGGCTGAAAAACCAAAAATCCCCAAACCCTGAGCCCAAACCTCAGTCCTGCAATCCGCGAAGCCTCGAAAACCCTGCAAAAAACGATGGGGAGCACCCAGGGTTTAGGGTTTAGGGTTTAGGGTTTGGGGTTTAGGGTTTAGGGTACCCTTATAAGAAAACGCAACAGAACCGGCCTTGGCTTCGAATCGCCCATAGAAACTTCCATCGCACTCGCTTGGCTGACCGAAACCACACATGAGGTTTTGGGTTTGGGGCTTATAGGGTTTAGGGTTTAGGGCTTGAGGGTTTTCAGGTTTTGGGTTCAGGGCTGTCGGTTCTAGTGGGCCCAAACAGGCATGGCATAGAAACCTAGACGACTGAAACCTTTATACCCCTGTCAGGTGATTGGCCAAACCATCTTACGGCAAGGTGCTTGGAAGTTTTGGGGCTCCACATCCAGAAGTCATTTATGAAACCCTGGACCCCAAACCAGTCTAAATCCTAAACCCTAAACCTCCTAAACCCTAAACCCTAGACCCTAAACCCTGCACCCGTTTCAGATTTTGAGGCTTAGGCTTTTGGGATAGGTGCTTTGAACAACACCGCCAGTTGAGGGACTGGGTTCTGGGCTTGCGGCTTCAGGTTTGGGGTTTGCGGCTGTCAGGGTTCAGGGCTTAGGGTGTAGGGCTTGGGGTTTAGGGTTTAGGGTTTTAGGTTTAGGGTTTAGGGCTTAGGGCTTAGGGTTTATGGCTTAAGGTTTTAGGATTTAGGGTTTTAAGGTTTAGGGCTTCGGGTTTGGGCCTGAGATTGAGAAGCCTTTGCTGAAGCTGCCACCTGGAGCGCACTGCAGACCCCTGATTAATAAAGACTCTCTCCCTCAAACAGGATTATAATATAGCTAGGGAACCTAAACCCTAAACCTCCTAAACCCTAAGCGCTAAGACCTAACCCTAATCCCCAAACTCCTAAACCCTAAACCCCTAAAAACCCTATACCCTAAACCGCCTTTGGCGAAAGCGGGCTTGGGCTTTAGGGCTTAGTGTTTTAGGGTTTTAGGGTTTAGGGTTTTAAGGATTTGGGGGTTTAGGGTTTTGGGTTTAGGGTTTTAGGGTTGAGGGTTTAGGGTTTTAGGATGTAGGGTTTTAGGGTTTAGGGTTTAGGCTTTAGGCTTTGGGGCTTAGGGTTTTAGGGTTTAGGGTTTTAGGGAATTGGGGGTTTAGGCTTAGGGTCTTAGGGTTTAGGGTTTTAGGGTTTTGGGGTTTTGGGATTAGGGTTTAGGCTTTGGGGCTTAGGGCTTTTAGGGTTTCGGGCTTTAGGGGTTTTGGGGTTTCCCCCTCAGTTTTCACCACAATGGTAGGATCCATCTCACAGTCCAACATCCTGCGAGGCCTCTACACCTTTAGGGTTTAGGGTTTGTGAAGATTGGGGTTTCGACGTCGGGTGTTGTTGGCCAAGCCCGAATCAAAACAAAACCCTAAACCCCCTGCCCTAGCCCTAACCCCGAAACCCTAGCCCCTCAAAGGAAAACATTATGAAGTGCCATGTGCAGCCCGCGAAACCTTTAAACTGATTTTTTTGAAGACAATTCCCCAAAACCGAGACCCTAAACTCCAAACCCCTAAACCCCGACGGCCCTGAACCCTTTAAACCCCGAAAGCCCCAATTCCCTTTTTTAAAGGTTCGGAGGCTGGTCGTGAGGTCGTCCAGAGGCATCCCAAGAAGAAGGTAGGATGCCGCGTGCCACTGCAGGGCGGTCTCAGATGCGTTGACGCCTCGGTGTCCGTAAGGGCTCTAGAACGGTTTCTAGACGCGCTTGGAGGCGTCCTTTCATGGTGCCGTTCTGGCATGTGGGTAAGGTTTCTGCAATGGCCTTACAGGTCTGTCTGCTGGAGCTTTTGAAAAGGCGCACGGCTTTAAGGTCTATAGGGCTTACATAGATTCAGAAGCAACAATTGCCACAGGGTTTATGGTCTGGGTTCTTCGTGCGAAGGACCCTACTATTGAACCTCTACATGCACTGTCCCCTAAACCCAAAACCTACCCTAAACACTAAACAGCTACCCCTGAACCCTCAAGCGGGTCCGGTGGATTGTTTGGGTCGGTTTTCAGGTTTTACGAATATTCATAGGGCCCTATCTTCAGGGTCGGGTTAGGTGCCCGGGCCTGAGCCCTAACCCCTAAACCCTAAACCCTAAAACCCTAAAACCCTAAACCCTAAAACCCTAAAACCCTAAACCCTAAACCCTAAAACCCGAAGCCCCAAAAACCCAAGCCCCTAAACCCTAAGCCCTAAACGCTAAACCCTAAAAGTTCAATGCATAAGGTTGGGGAACGGCGAAGACCTGGCTCTTCGAGTTTTCTTCAATTCAAAACCATTTAGGGTGTTGGGTTCAAGGTTTTTTTGAGGGCTTAGAGCTTAGGGTTTAGGGCTTAGGGTTTAGGGCTTAGGGGTTTGGGGTTTAGGGATTCAGTTCAACGCCGAGACACTGCAAGTCCAGGTCGTCATGTTCGGCTGAAGTCTTGCTGTGGCCATTCGGGAAGAGAGCCAAAGTGCTCTCTGCCAGAACCCCATACGTGCACAGGCACCGACAGCGGCGTTGAAGGTGATCGAGCCCGGCAGAACCTTCGCCACCTCCATGTCCGAAAGTAAGCCTGGGCTCTTAAACCTAGTTACCATGATAGGGATCTATGGCAAATGATATTCCTTAAACCGTAAACCCTGAACCCGTAATATGGTAACCTGCATCAAGTTCCTTTTCCCATATCCCTGTTGTGGTAACTTATACTCCAAACCCTAAACCCTAAACCCTAAACCCTAAAACCCTAAAACCTAAACGCTAAGCCCTCGGGGCTTACAGGATTCTCTGCTCTGTGACTTGTTGCTCTCTGCTGGCCGGTGCAGGAGCCAGGAGTTTCTGCAGGATCCCGTGTCTGTCACATGAAATGCTGGTGGTGACACTGCTATAGCCATGGGCCGGCAGACACTCCTGTAGAGGCATGAAAGCTTGAAATCGAGCTTGGGGGTTTGTAACAGAATGATGTCAAGAGATGATAGGGGTGCAATACTCAAACCTCTCTATTCCAATAACTTAATCGCGGATTATAGGCTTTACCCATACGCTCCATAGTAGCTCCTTTTGGGGATTACCTTATAATTACAGGATCCTAAAAATCAACCACTAAAATGAACTACTATGGAGCCTATGGGTAGGGTCTTGGGACTCAGGGAAAAAAGTCGGGCAAGGAGGACCACGGAATCTCTTGCGGAATTAGACTACAGTTTGGGGGGTCTGTAATACTCTAATAATAAGGAGCCTCCAAGAACCTATTCTAAATATTAAGGCCCCTATACGACCTTACTTTTTTGTAGGTTCTTATAAAAAACCGCTCATACAGTTCTGTTCTAGGCCCTACAAAACCGTAGTTGTAGTATTTTGCAATGGCACACGTACAGTCGGTTCCCGTGCTGTACACTTCTGGGCTCAGGGTTGCAATCCGAAGGAAAAGGAAACTCTAAGCTAAAGCCAAAACCGCTGAACCCCAATACCCGAAACTGCAAACTCTAAATCCCCACAAACGCTAAGCCACTCTGTCCGAAGGACAAGGTGCATTGCCTTTTAGGGTTTAGGGATGTTTAGGGTTTTGTCTTTACGATGCGATCGACGATGGGTTAGATCTCCTTTTGAGGCCAGAGGAAAGTGCTGAATTTCCCTCCCACCCTCCCACCCCCGAGACAAGCACCGTGTCTCAAAATGTAAATCTATCGGTCTATCCATCTATCCATCTACTATCTATCTATCTATCTATCTATCTATCGTGGTGATATGCATGCATAAGTGTAAATATGTATATAAGTGCATATGTATATTGCATGCAAACAGGGACAACAACTCTATGCATACATGTATATATACACACATACATATGTATGTATATATATATATGTATGATATGCATTATGACTCTATGTTGTATATACATCTGTGTACATAAAACTACAGGGTCGCATACTCCACTGCTACGAAGTCAACAAAACAAAAACACACAAATCACATGGAGTTGAAACCCTAACCCTGAACCCAAATCCGAAACCCTGCGCCGAGCATCTCACACACACAAACGCCATATCCTCATACGTCCCTTGGAGCCTAAACCCAAAAGCCCCTAGAGGCCCCAAAAACCTAACCGCCTACTGATCCCAGAGCCATGCGGCACCAAATCCGACAGCCCGAACCCCTATATAAGACCTTTCCAGAACCTAAAAAAAAACACTAGACCGAAGACTTCAAACACACCGACAAAGCCCCATAAAGCAACCTTCGGCTTTCGCTCTTTTCTTGTCTGCGATGTGCAGCAGTGAGCGATGCGCGCAGTTTTCATTTGGGGAGCGCGGGCATTCTGCTTGTACCCGAGACATCTTACCCTAAATACCTACTCAGCGTATGATGTCCGAAACAGCTACCTCTATGTCTCTCTCTCTCTCTATATATATATATGTATGTGTATGTATATATAGAGAGAGAGTAAGTAAATACCGTGCCTGTATAAATAAATAAATAACTATCTATATATGTATATATATATATATTATAACTACTATCCCCAACCCGTTACAGATCCAGGAAATGGTGGAACCTGTAGAAGCGGCCCCACTTGCAGGAAAAGGCCAGGAAGAGGGTCTCATGGGCTCTCCCTGGGCATCCAAAAAAACCTACCGCTTTAAGGGTTTAGGGTTTAGGGTATCCCAAAACCTGCCGTTTTAAGGGGTTGGACCCTGTAACTAAGGGGTAAGAACCTACTATTTCGCAGGGTTTGCTTTTAATTAAAAGCAGGTTTTAATTCAAAACCTACCGTTTTTTGGGTTAGACCCTAGAATTAAGGCGTCACAACCTACTATTTCGTAGGGCTTAGGGGATACAGGTAATGGGGTCGAAGGTCTAAGGGTTCAGGGCTTGGGGTTTAGGGCTTAGGGTTTAGGGCTTATAGGGTTTAGAGCTTATACGGTTTAGGGCTTATAGGGTTCAGGGTTTAGGGTTTATAGGGTTTAGGGTTTAGGGTTCTTGGCCGAGTTCTGAAGCCCTCCTTTAAAGTTAAACTTTTTACCTTACTTGTTAGTGTTCATATAGAAACCCCGAAGCAGTTAAAGTCCGAAGAGCCAACCAGAAGAACGCCAAGTCTAGGGTGCAGCTCCAAGAGAGTAGAGGTCGAGGGACCTAGAAGGACCCCAATGTAGGGGCCCAGAAGGACCCTAATGTAGGGTTTACTTAGGGTTTAGGGTCTAGGGTTTAGGTCCCTGATGTAGGGGCCTGCATCACCAGGTTCCCCAGTAACCCCTTAGTTCCGAATATTCGGCTTTAATACAAGGAGACCCCCAAATAAAAAGGGCAAAGGGTACTACTGGGGAACCTAGATAATCAGAATAAGGTTTCGGGTTAGGTTGTAGTAGAATTACAATAGGGAACCCTAAGAATAATTCTGGTACTTGCTTAGGCTTCTACATTGTTCAGGGTGAAAGCTGGAACCGTCGTGCTGAAAACTGCCCCATCGCTCGTTCGAGGTCTTTCGCCGATTGGCTAAGCATGCAACTCCGGTGTGAGGTATGCTTTCCCAAAGGTCCTAAGTACTTATTTGGGGAAGACTTGCCCACCATGTTGATTCCTACTAGAGTGCAGAAAACCTATATACCTTCTCCCATATAGGTACTTACGGGACCTTTTGTGTTCGAGGTTGAGGATCTGAGGAGTTACGCCTAGGAGTTTGAATCATTTTCTTTCGCTTCGGGCTGAGGATCGGCTCAACCCTTAAGCCTCAAGCGACAAACGCTAACTCTCAGACACCGCACATAAGCCGTTGATCTAAGACTCTGCCTAGAGAAACCGAGGAAACACGGAAGCGTATCGTAATTTTGGTGTCATTTCCCCTCGGCCTTCTTCCTCTGTTGTTCCTCACCCTAAACTAAAGCCTATATAAATGCTAAACCCTAAACCCTACGAGTTCGTGCCCGGGATCAAGAAGAGTTCTCTAAGGGAGCTGAAGACGTTCGTCAAGGGCATTTAGTTTCCCCTACCCATAGGCTCCTAAGGAGTTCCTCTTTATGGTTCCCCAAAAGGAACTACTTAGGGGCCTATGGGTAAGCCCTAAACTTTGGCCCTACCTTATATCTCCATAAAACCTTCCGTTTTGGGGTTCCTTATTATGATTTCTTTACATAAGTCCTTAAAAAGGTAGGTTCTTTGGGGTCCAGGTAAACTCTAAACCCTACACCCTTGAGGGTAATAAGCTAAGGGACCCAAAAGAGTGCATACATTTAAAGATACCTCCCTCGGACCATGAAGGAAGTTTCGCAGTTTCTCAAAATGCCACCTAGGAGTCTGTTTTTGCAACCAGCCTTTTTGGACTGGTGCAGGTTATTGAGGTTTATAAGGATTGTAGATTGTATGGTTTCGGACTTGACCTGCAACCCTACACCCTAAACCCTGAACCCTAGCCCGCTAACTACTACGATACGACGGAAAAAAGCATATGTTCAAGAAGGACCTTGCAAGCCTAGAGGCCCAGGGGACTTAGTAAGTCGGCTATAAGTAGTCTTAGAGGTATCATTGGGTGAATTCCATTTAGGGTACTTATAACTCTACATATAACCTACTTACTAAGCCCCCCGGGCCTCGAAGTATGACTGGAGCTTAGGGCTGGGTCCAATGAAGAACTCCCAACCCCCCAAACCGAAACGCTAAACGAAACTGAACCCTAAACCCTGAACCCTAAACGACTCGGAACCCTAAACCCTAAATTACACTGAACCCTAAACCTCCTGAACCCTAAATCCCAAACCCTAAACTACCCGGAACCCTAAACCCAAGTCTTCACTTGAAGATGGGATGGACTTCCTCCTCATCCGCCGCATTGTATTCCAGGAACCTGCTCATTGCTGACTGTCACAACGGATAGGAAGCCCATAAACCCCTTTTAGGGTCCTGTTTTTACGGGTTCCTTAAAGGGATCTATAAGGGCTTCTGTAAGGGTACTATAAGGGTTCTAGATGGGTAGTTCTCTGAATTGGGGTCCCTTTTAGGGTCCTTTTGATAAGGGTGCCGTACTTTTCTTGGGACATACATAAGGGACCCTCAACTTAGAGAACTAACCATAGAAGCATGAGTCCGACAACCCTCATCCCCAACCCTCAGTGCTGAATTCCAAGGCCCTGACGCTCGTACAGATCCTAAACTGCGAACCCCAGCTCTGTTGTTGACATGCGCCGTTTGAGAAGTGTCTGAACCAGATCTGCGTCTGTTATATTGGCCTTACGAAACTGACGAGGTGCTTGTTTTTTTGGCGGGAGGGCTTTTCCGACTGCGTACAGATAGAACTCCTTGCGAGGAGGAGCCAGTTGTTGGGGCCTCGTTCAACATTGGGATTCGCAATGCTGACAAACATTGTATCCTTAGGCAGATACAACCATCAGATAGGAAGCAGCAAGACTTTGGGCCCAAAAGCCTCAAAATGTGAGTCCTTAGAGCCTTAGGGTAAGGTTTAGGGTTCTAAGGGCCAGGGTTAACGAATGATGGTCTGCGGTATTGAGGCTTCGGTTTTGTTCGGATTGTACAGCTGTCCGAGGCTTCTCCGGTGTCCTCAGTGCACAGGATCTCTCAATGAGAAAGCCCTGAATGCAAGAAACCCCCAATCCTTCTGACACCCATGTAAACCCTATAAACGCCGTAGGTAAAATATTGAAAACTTCGAGGAGCCCTAAACCCTCACCCCTCAACTAAACACACCCTAACTTCAGGACCCACAAACACCTAACCTAACGACCCTAGAGGATCCCTGTTTGGTCAAACAAAAAAGAGAACACCCTAAACCCTAATACCTAAACCTCGCGTGGGGTCGCAAAGGCCTCCTTTTGAAGTCGCCGCTGGGGGTCATGCACTGCTCCTGCGTACAAGCACGGCTTGGGCACCGCTACTAGGATCTTGGCTTCCTTTATAAACCCTAAAACCCTATAAACCCTAAAAACCCTACTGTTGATGATATAAATCATAAATCCTTAGCATTACCTTAAGGACCCTAAACTATGGGAATTCTGGTATATTCCTTATTATGGGTAATGTAGGATTTATATCATCAACCGTATGAGCCCTATAAACCCTATAAACCCTGCAAGCCGCAAACCCTAAACCCCGTAAACCCTAAACCCTATAATCCCTGAACCCTAGACCCTATAGACCCTTAAACCGAACTTAAACTCTAAACCTCAGCGACCCGAAACCCTCAACCGAAGCCCACGGTCCTTCCGGCCGAAGATGGCATATCTGTTGTGCCCCACCACGCGGTACCTTGGAGGGTGGGGTGTTGAGGGTTTAGGGTTGGAGGGGGCAGGGGGGGCACAAAACAACGCAACTCGGCCAATCCCCTTTGCAAACCCAGGTATACTCTTTCTGTACGTGGACCATCTTGGACCCATGGGGAGTGCGCACAGTGTAGTCTAGTATATAATAACATCTGTTGAGTATGTGAAGGCTCATTCGCTACTTCCTGACTCTCACTCCAACGACGAACCCAAAACTAGCCTCCATCCACATCGTCCTGGGGTGCCGCGCACAAAGTCACGCAGTGGCGTTGGAATCAGGTAGAAGGTCGCGAACAGCCTCAACCCCAAAACTTATACCTTAAGGTCGAAATCAATCCTAAAGGGTTTAAGGTCCATATACCATATAGAAATTCATAGTATAAGGGTATAGGGCCCCTTCTTTTAAGAGCCAGTTCGTCCTTATTTCGTCCTTAAGGCAAGCCCAAGATCCCAAATCCAAAACTCCGCTTAGAAGTTGAGCGAAGACATATTGTATAGAGATCCTAGGACAGAAACCGTAAGAGACCATAACCCGGAAGGAAAAGTCCCTCAGAGCTTGGTACTGAATCCCAAGCTCCAGAGGTCCTAAATCTGAGAAAGCTATGCCATCTATCCCCAACTCTCATCCCGGGATTTTGAGTAGGGATGAACCCTAAAGCCCTAAGACAATCCGAAACGCAAAACGGCGCTGCGTTTCGGATTGTCTTAGGATCACAAGTTTAGGTTAATTAGCGAGACCCATAGAGCTAAGGGGTTAGGGACGGTTAGGGGTTTCAGGGGTTCAGGCTTTAGGGTCTGGGGCTGTAGGGGTTTAGGGGGTTTAGAGGTTTAAGGTCCGGGGAATTTTCTCTTAAATCCGAGAAGAGTCGTGTTGGTCGGAGGGACGCAGCTGAAGAAAGACATGACCCAACACAGCCATAGAGGAACCCCCAACCCCCCATGACAGCCCCGTCACACCCCACCACGCTCCCAGAGAGGGGGTCCTAAGGGCACCCCACTCAGGCCCCATTGCAAAGATGATGTATATCATCTTATTTTAGGGTTTAGGGTTATATATCACTACATGTTCTTTTCCTACCAAGTTAAGTGTCGCGTTGCATGGGTATGGTACTGGCAGCACATGGCTCAAGTTTGTTGTGATAGAGCTTAAACCCTAAACCCTAAATCCTAAACCAATAAACCGCTAAACCCTTAAACTCCACACCCTAAATGCCCTAAATCCTAAATCCTGAAACCCTTAAACCCTAAACCCCTAAGCGGGTTCCTATAATGTCCCAGAATGCCTCCATGGAGGGTCCATCACTGCCAGCACACGCAACGCGGCGCTGGAGCGCACAAAGACCTGGAAGCATCTTAGGAAAAGGTTTAGGGTTTAGGGTTTAGTTTAGGATTCAGGGCTGGGCTTACTAAAATTAAGCCCCTAAAACCCTAAACCCTAAAAACCCTACACCCGGCCAAGTTAGGATCTAGCTATAGCCTCCATTGTGGTTCCTTCTTCTTGGTTCAACCAATCTTGTAGTTAGGATCCTACAAGTTGTCCCCAAAAAAAGGAACTACAATGGAGACTATATAGGTCTATTGGGGATCATCCCTAAACCCTAAACCCTAGGACCTAAACCCCTAAACCCTAAACCCTAAATCCTAAACCCTAAACCCTAAGGGATTATAGGTAGTCTAAGGAATATGCACCTCGAACTATAGGGTTTGGGGATATGGGGCATGGAGCATAGTCTCTGAGGTAAATTCCATATTCCTTGATTAGAGGATGTAGGGGCCTCAGCTATACTCCTTAACCCTAACCCCTAACCCCTAAACCCTAAACCCTAACCCCAAACCCCAAACCCTAAACCCCTGAACCCCTAAACCCTAAACCCCTAAACCCCTAAACCAGGGTTATTGCAGTCTGTCGGCCTGGCTATCCTGAATCACCACGACAGTGGACCTGAGCAAGTCTCGCAGGCTCTTGCGGGCTCAAGGAATTCCCCTAAACCCCTAATTAGGGGTTTAGGGTTTGGGGCCCTTAACCACCAAAATCTACTTTGGGTCGGTTCTGAATATAAACCTACCTGTAGCCGAAAAGACCCACCTTTTTACGTTCCTTGATATGGTTGCTATTTATAGTTACTTAAAAAGGTAGGTCTTCCGGCTACAGGTAAACCCCAATAAGCCCTAAACCCCAAAACACTATGGAGATTTCATCGAAGGACCCGAGGCACTAAACCCTAAACTCCTGACCCCGAACCCCTGCACCCTGAACACCAAAACATTGGGAAGGTTTAGTCGAAGGTTGATCCTAGGCGAGCGTGATGTGGTGGAATTGGGGCTTGAGGGATTAGGATTGAAGGGTCTGGAGTCTTGCAGTCTGTAATCCTAAGGGTCCAAGTACTCTTTATTTAAGGACTTTGGGGTCTTTACGCGTACCAAAATCCATAAGCAAGGACTACTTGGACCCTGAGGGTTCTGTAAAGGTTTCCAGGTACTAGGGACCATCACGAATGGCTGAGGTTCTCACGGAAGGCTGGAGACGTCTGGAGTTCGGGGGTATACAGGTCAAGAGAACGGTGAAGTCCATCTGCTAAAGTGGTGGGTTGACGGGTGTCTATCTGGGTTGTCGTGATGATTCTAGCGATTCTTTCTGTCGCGTTCGCCCATCAGTGACTACCCGAATCATGGTGAAGGAATGTTGTTGCATGTGTCATGAAGCCACCTTGCATTTCTGTGCGAGTTGTTCTGCCGTGTTGCATTGAAGTTTGTCGTTCGTTGCAGTTCCTGCGAAAGTTGCGTGTGTCCTGTTTCTCGCATGCGAACAAGAAGTTCCTCGGC
>CAJNJA010009311.1:0-14877 GCA_905231915.1 Symbiodinium necroappetens | reverse complement strand
TCGTAGTCGTCGTCGACGTCGTAGTAGTAGTAGTAGTAGGAGTAGTAGTAGTAGTAGTAGTAGTAGCAGTAGCAGTAGTAGTAGTAGTGGTAGTGGTAGTGGTAGTGGCTACTGCACCGTCGCACAAGATCCGAGTGCATGACGAGGGAGGGACAGAGGCATTGCCTCCGGCTGATCAAGACAGCAACGCCGTTAGGCGCTCCCCGCAAGCAAGCCCTATAGCCGCTGTTCTGTTGGCACGGCCTTAATCAAAAAGTTGCGACTAGTCCATCTCCTCCAAGCTGAAATCATTCATACTAGCATCGACGGTGGGCCCCTCGAGACTGGCAGCAATGGCCCTCGCGATGTCCGCTTCCTCATCCGAGTCGAGAGTGAAGATCGTGTGGGTGCCCATACCCATGCCCAGTCCCTGGAACATCTCACCGATCTGACCAGTACTTGCAGTCGGCCATGATCAGGCTCAGGACTCTCAGCATCTGGAGCAGCAGAGTTGCCAGCACACCAGGGTGTGCCCGCCACTCCGACCTCAGTGGAAGGACCATGGGTGTCCGGACGAGGAGGTCCTTGGCCCTCATTGGCTCCCGCAGCACCACCAGAAACGTACACAAAGCCCTGGCGTTCGTTACAGCTTCCTGTGTGTTCACGTCCCTGACTGTTGGAGCAAAGCGAGCAGCACCTAGTATGGCACAGCCCAGCTACCCGTCTGCAGAAAGAATTGTCACAAATGGTGAGCGAACCTCGTAGAGCATCACGACGAACACGATCCCGTCGACGACAGAATCGATTCCACTCATTGTTACAGCGCGTAGAGTGCCGGCCAAAGGTGCAGAAGGAGCAGCAATGCGCATGTCGGGTGCGACGATACTCCCTATTGCAACCCCGCACCTGACAACGACGGCTACCTCCCATCGGCCGCACTGAGTCCGATAGCTCCTCTCCACTTCCAGGCGCGGAAGAGGCGAAACGTCTGCTGGCCATGACCTGGGAAAATGCAGGCAAGGCTGAAGAAAACGCATTAGGTAGTGCAAAGGTGAGGTGCAGCTTGTTTGGCACTCCATCCAGCATGCGAGTCCCCGGCGCAGCTAGGAGAAGACTAAGGACCCAAAAGGCCTAGAAGAACCGCAGCTCAGACAGCAGGTAGTATAGCAGCTGCGGACGATGACCCTGGTTGCAAAAACCTCTCAATCCTATGCTGTCCCGGCTCCACCGAGGGAAGCCCAGACGACGTAGACTCCTCAGGTGGGATGAAACCAGCATCCTCGAGATGAGCTCGCTGGTCTGCCGTCATGTTTTGAAAGGGGCCAACGGTATACGCCACTATGATACAACGGCAGTCACGCCATGGCATGGTGCTGTGGAGCGTGTTGCGCCCATCAAACAGAACAGCTCTGGCATCCGTGCGATAGAGGCTTCCACGCAATGTAGCAGTGCCATCACTAATGACTTCTGAGCCACAGCGATCCTCAATCCAGATTTCTCCATTCTGGTGATGCGTCAAGCCCAACAACAGACTTTGTCCAGGCGCATTGTTACGGTCTTGGTGGGGCGAGGTACGGTTGTCTTTGTTGATGCTGAGGCTGGTCCAGTGATGCCCTCGGAAGGTGGTAAGGACGGCTGCATTGAGCAGTCGACCGACTGCCACATGTGACCAGGAGGTTTTCGAGACTCCCATGAAGCCCCCTTTGCAGTACAGTCCAAGACGAAACACCCGTCCATCCGCCACCTCTCGGCCATCATCTTCAAAAGGAAGACAACGAACAACCTCCCTAACAGCAGACCACAAAGAGCCGGAGCCTTCTTGAAGAAAGGATTCTGCCAAGGCTTCCGCCTCTGTGACGACATCCACCGCGCGCAGGCAAGGAAACGGGAAGGCAATAATGCCATCATGCCCCGAACACTGTGACAGCTGACAAGCGAACTCGCAAAAAGACTGCCAGGACTCGCCATCAAGTAGCTCACGTGCAATCCTGAAGATCTCATTCCTCGTCAAGAGGGTGAGCGATGGATGTTGCCTGTGATGCGGAGTCAGGGTACGCAGCTTTTGTAGCAAAGCCAGCTCCTCATTTGCCACCACTTGCATGTGCTCTGGAAGACATAAGGAGACTGGCATGTGCAAGTGCCGACCTAGGCACAGGGGGGCACCTACCTAAGTGAACCCCAAAAAGCTGAGCATACAGGCTGCGAGCAAGTAAGTGCGTTGGCAACATAGGCTCTGGACACAAAGCACGGCAGAAAGAATGAGGGCAGCACCAACGCAAGTAGCTGCGCACCCAGCGCAGAAGAGCCGACCTAGGCTCCTACCTTGCAAAACCTGATAAGCCAGCTGCACAGTCATGCATGGCATACACAGCAACACTAGTAGGCGATGATTGCACAAAGAGACGGAAAGTCGCAAAATGAAAAGAGAGACACGAAAAGTTGAGTTTTGTCGCAGCGTGACATGCGCTTCGGCGTACTGCAGCTCTTATGCAGGCGGAGTTTTCGGGCACCCCGCAAGCCCAGCCAAGATCACTGGCTCCGCACAAGCCCAATCAAGTAGGCATTGTTATCGACCAACCGTAAGTCGGCAGCTCGTGCCAGTCTGGGGCATTTGTTGTCATCACAGACAAAGTAGCGCCAGGATTGGTCAGGTTGGGGCAGGCCTATGAGGGTCATATAATGCCCACTAGTAACCGAATCGCCTAGATGATAAATGACAATGGCAACTTGAAAGGACTCGTGAAGCGTGCTAAGACCGGTGGTCTCAGCAAACACGGGAACGGCCAGTCGATCACCTGGCCGAATGCGTATCTCTGAGTGATTCTTGGCAAGGGCAGACGAGTATCTCTCCAGCTGCAAGAAAAGTATGCCCCTATGCTGTGCAACCGCATGACGAGAATACTGCACATGCCACGAATCAATCAAGGACTGCAGTGTGCGGCCTGAAATTGGCAGTGGGATGGCAAGAAGAAGCGTGCCTTCATCAGTGCATCGATCAGGATTGGAAATGCGGGCTTGCCAAATGCCATCCCAGGCCTCGGCCTGTGCATTGCGAAGGCAATGAGCCAAAAACTCTCCTGCGTCATGTTGCTGATGCAGTCTGGGCCAAGCTTGAAAGAGCCAACGAAGCGCAAAGCATTCCGGCAAATGAATGTGTTGAGGGGATCGAAGAATCCCAATGCCGACCTTGAGCCTTCCCACCGCAGTGCCAGTCAGCTCCATCAGCCATAACAGAGCCTGGAAGACACTGTTAGCATAGCAGAGATTAGAGTTGTTACGAAGCTTGGCAGCGAAAGGCTTGAGCCCCGGGCGGGCTCGGAGCAGCGCCCCCTGTTGCGCTACTCCATCCGGCGGCCTACCTGGGCCTACCGGCGAGCCCACGTCTGATCCCTCGGCGCCCAGTCGCAGAAAGACGTTGCAAGATATGCGTCCTCCAGAGCCTTCGCTAATGGAGGCTTCTGCGCCCGTTCCGGACGCCAACGAACGCCCTGCAACTTCATCACCGCATTCCCGCTGAGAGCCTTCATGGAATCGTAGCATAGCTGAGCCGAGGCTCCTCTCAAGCTGAGCTGCAACATCATCGGGACAACCTCCGTCTTGAACTCCTTCATGAGGTCGAGGCGCTTGGTGGTGTTGAACCTCGTTACCACTCCATCCCGCGGCAGGTGCTCGAGAAGGACGTCTAGGAGTTTCATGACATCCGAGTGCTTCAGCGGGGGGGTGGATGCCACTTCCTGTTTCTTCTCCTTGGCATTCCAGGTGTGATAGACCCACACAGGATCCAATCCCGTAGCCCCCTCCTTCAACCACCCGACCGTGAAGCAGCGCTGCAGCTGCTCCTCGTCGCGAAGGACTTTCTCCGCTCGGTCCCGTATGTCTCGCATCATCGACATGACGAGCATCGTCTTCAGCGCCGTGTTCACTTTCCCCTGGGAGAACAGGTCCGACCACGACAGAGCCACTTCCCGAAGCATGCCCATGCAACCGAGGTCGGAAGTATCGCAGAAGGCTATGAACCCCACGTCTGGTCGGATCCTCATGAGTTCCTGTTCGTGCCGAACCGACATCTTCACCAAGCAGCGAAGCAGCTCTTGCGTCTGAGGATCCTCCGTCGCGGAGTCCTCCTTGGACTTGTGCTGCTCGCTCCAGTGGCGCTTGCCTTGATTCCAGCCTTCCCAGGAATTGGAGGATGGACCTTTGCCCTTGTTCTCGTCCCGTCGCCACTTGGGACGTCTCCCTTCTTCCTTCTCCCGAGCATCCTCGTCTTTCTCCTTCTCCTTGTCCTCGGCGGAGCGGCCGCTGAAGACCAACTCCAGCTCCTGCCGAGCCTGAGCCGACAGGCTCTCCTCCATCTGGGTGTCGGCCATGCTGGCCTTCAGTGATGGTCAACTTAGCAAGAGCTACCTGAAAAGGGACGATGCAGCTGAGCACGTGGCGCCGAGGTTGCTGCACGCGGATGCTACAGTAGCTGCAAGGGCTGGTAGCTGATAAGCCGGCACTCTGACACATGGACTCAGCGACTGCCTTCATTCTCCAGCTCGGCGCATGCATAAGACGAATGTGCTGTTTCAGGCGGGAGCCCCACTGACCACAGAAAATGCAATGCTCGCTCAAGTGTTTTGAGTGCTGGGAATCAAGTGCAGCCAATCGCCAGTCTTTAAGCACAGCCGATTGAAAAGCAGGATCCTCGAAACGCGGCCGCAAAGGCAAGGATTCAGGAACTGCCTGCAGAGTCCGGCCCCTGGGCGACTCTGCCCGCCGGGAGGGTACCTGAGCCTCCTCAGCGGTGGCAGTTCCTGATTCAGCACCAGTCGTCTGAGGTTTGGCAATGCAACCAGAGTTAATGTGCTTCTTCAAACCCTCAACCCGAGTAAAAACCTGGCCACATGCAGCACATTGCGGCATTCCTGCTGTTGACCCCTGCGCGTATGCAGTCGCAGCCAGCACACCGGCACGAGGCCTTGCATTTTGACCCTTGTACCCATGCTTAACCGCCCTATGAGAATGCATATGCCTAAGCGAGGAGAAGTAAACCCCGCAATCAGGACAAGGGAACTTGAAGCCATGATACACCCTACTCTCGGCAGTGTGAACATCAGCTGTGGCAGATGCAGGGCCCAACGTGCACGCGCGCAGTTCGCACAACACCAGAACAAACCAGTCCCTGCTTTCAGCAGAGGTGACCTTGGCTGAGCGCCTTTCAAGCATCTTGCCAAGCACAACATGTGGGGGGTCAACCCGCAGCCGACTTCGCAGAGCAATGCTTGACTCATGCGTGATGTGTGAGGGAGATTTACCAATGGCTCGGAGTGCTCTGGCATCAAACTGCTCGAGTTTACGAAGAACGGTAGGCGTGACCCCCGTCGCATGTTGGCCATACACCAGGCTGCTACGGACGTAGACACGCACACGCTGCGACAAGCTAAGTTGCCGGTAATGCATGACCCGAGCGAGTCGGTGCTTGTTTGCCAGCGCCGCCTTCTGTCTGTGCAGACAAGTCTGAAGCTCGAAGCCGTCGTACGAGGCAATGATGCCCAAATATTGCATCCGCCGTACCATGGGGATCCTAATGGGCTGATGTGGGGTACCTACGTCAAGGAAGAGACCTTGGGGCGTGCGATGTTGGTGTCTACGTAGCCATCGTCGGGCTGCATTGCCTCGAAGCTTGACTACAAGCTGCGATTTTGACGGGTTGACAGACATACCAAGGTCTTGGAAGACTTTGAAGGTGGTTTGCAGGCAGTGCAGGAAAAATTGGAGGTCCTCCACCGATGATATTTCCCAGGCCAAGTGGCTATCATCTGCAAACAGAGTAAGGAAGGCCGTAGCCCAGGCCAAACTCGTGCGCTGCGCGATTTCATCGAAAACCAGGCATGTGAAGAGCGCGTACAGATAAGGACTAAGAACACAGCCTTGGCGCACCCCAACCTGCATCCTGAAGGACCTCTGATAGCCTTTGTGTCTGACACTATATCTGCAGCTTTCGTGTAGTTGGAGCACAGCCTGCACCAATGGTGGCGGAGCGCCAGCATGCTGGAGCGATCTTTGCAACACTGCACGCGGAATGCAGTCGAAAGCTCTACTCAAGTCTATCCCCAACATGACCCCTCCTAGGCATTGTGCCTGCTTCACTCCAGCACGCCTAGCGTGCACGGACGCAACAGAGGCATGAACGCGCTGCCTGATCTGTCGACAATGCCTAGCTACCCGACCTATGGCCTCATCAATAGCACGGTCAGGGGTGTACGCATACTGAGGTCGGGATTGAAGGTAATCGAGAGTGTGCAACTGCAGCTGGTGCCTAATAGCATTGGCCAGAACCTTAGAGCTAGCATCCTGTAAGCCCAACGGTCGAAGATCCTGTGGCCCACGACTAGTTTTGTGCGGCTTCGGCAGCAAGGCAAGGGTTCAGTCCGTGGCCTCCGGCGGGTATTGGGTCCACTGTGACGCAGCAAGGTTGAGCCGTGGGGTGAGGAAGGCAGCATACTCTTCAGCACACAAAGTCCAAAGTTCAGACGGGACACCATTGGGGGGGAGCTCTACCACCCTTAAGCTTACGAACCGAGTCAAGGATTTCCGAATGTTCGAATTGCGCAACCGGCTGCGTCCCGAGCTCAAAGGAAATATCTCTGCTGAAAACGGACTGATAATACTCAAAAATCTCTTCGAATTCTGCCTTGGGATCAAGCAGCGAGCCCTCAGCACTCTTGATGCGGACGGCCTCTCTTCGTTGCTTAGGGGCAAGGAGATTAATGATGCGATAAACTTCACCTATATCATTCCTAGCAGCCGCATGCTCAGCCTCAGTGATACGCGCCTCAAACCAATCCCTTCTAGCTTGACGACTAGCTTTGCGTAGTGCACGGCTGGCTTTCTTGAACTCCTCCGCTCGTCGCAAAGCACAGACAGCCTCCCGAATTCCTCTGGCAGGCGGGGCAGAGCGAATGGATGTCTGGGCGTCCCACATACGCTCAACTGCATTAGTAACGATCAGCTGACTACTGGGCTTATTAAGGCGGGTGCAGGACTTAGTAGGGTAGAGATGAGCACAATAGGCAAGGATGCGTTGGTTGACTTGCGCAAGTGTGCAACTCGACGCAGCATCCCGCAGTATGCAAAGCATGTGCCCACGAAGGGCAAGCGCTCGGGCATCCATGCACTTGAGCGATGCCCGCATGCAACGCAGAGAGAAACCTCGCTGCTCACTCACAGGGCGTTTGAGCTTCCATCCTGCGCACCACGGTATGCTACCAAGTACTGCATGATGCTTGGGTCCCTGCCTCCAAGGAGCCAAATCGAAAACATGCGGCTTGGACTGTCTGGCCGCCGCATCAGCGGCGGGACGTCGAACGGCCAGAAAATCAATCTGACTACAAACGGTACCGTTGTAAAAGGTGTGACAAACATTAGGACTCGCTCCAGACCAAGTGTTAAGAAGGACCAAGTCATTCTCCCTGACAACAGCAAGAAACTCTTCATCGGAACCCTGGTTGCCCTTCATCACACCCCGTCCTATGAGTCCCGGTAAAGGAGCACAGCGAGAATTAAAGTCAGCTCCAAGTAACACCAGATTGCGCTGAGGTATGCTACGCACCAAGGAGCTCAAGGTCTGCCAGAAAAAGCTGCGCGACTGAGCGATCTGATCAGACTTGGCAGCTTGCCAGACCCATTGATAGCCAGCAACAATGTCCAGCGTGACGTCACGATGGCTGCACCGGACATGTAAGAGGCGCCCCGGTATGCAGACGTTGTAGGTCAGTCTTGCAGATTCAACGACTCTATCAGCCACGATAACGCACACTCCACTGAACCTTTGTCGAGGATCTGCCGATGCCACAAAAGTCCATCCAGGGATCGCCCATTTGCTGTCGGCCCTGCCCATGCCATGATGGATCTCTTGTAAGATTATGACATCCTCTCGAGATTTGTGAAGAAGCCAATGATGTAAATGGTCATAGACTTCCGGCGTGATCCCCCCGACGTTGTAGCTGCGTATCTTCAACCGGCGTCTTGCAGGCCCAGAACGCTGACCAGAGTGTGTCAGCGGTGTTGGCACCGGAGCTCTTGAAGTAGCCCGAAAAGTGGTACCCAGGTCTTTTGCAGAATGCCACCGACCGCGATAAATTGTGCCTCCCCGCGCTTCAGCTCTTCGTCTGGCTCTTCTAAACGCGCGTTTTCGTGTCTCACTATAATGGGCTGCTTGTCTAGATCTCCCACCAGGTGTTTTTGCCTCCTCAGAAGAGAAAGCTCTCGGGTCCAGTGTGGAATGAAACCCAACCCTCGGGTTTACTGAGCCTGCTCGAAAAGAGACTTGCATGTCGGCCATGCCCAGTCGTCGGAATTGGGACCGACGCAGCTGAAAGCAGCGGATGCTAGCAGAGGTAAAAATGCAAAAAGCAGCCCACACACAGAAAAAGCCTCGCTGACCGACCATGATGCGGATACCTCTATCCTGTTGCTGAGCTCCAGCCGAAACCCTTAGTAGTAGTAGTAGTAGTAGTAGTAGTAGTAGCAGTAGCAGCAGGAGTAGCAGCAGCAGCAGCAGCAGCAGCCGTGACGGTAGCAGTTCTAGCACACCAGCAATAGCAATAGCAATAGCAAAAGCCATAGCCATAGCAATGGCAATAACACCGCCGTCACCTACTCGTCACCTGGTCACCAGAAGAGTTCTTGACGCTCTGTGGCGTAGAAGAGCTCAAGTTTAGTGGGAGCGGGCCTTCAAGGATCTGGTAAAGTCGGCACAGCCCGAGTCTTTCCAAACCAGCTGGAAGGAATCCGACACCATCGCCACAAACGTCGCCGTGAAGCGAGAGTTCCTCCAAAATGCGACTGAATCTGCAGGTTTTCGGATCCAGGCGCTGAAGGCTCTAGGGGTTTGGCATCTTGGAATACTCTATAGCGGCATCACTACACTCATCTATGCCATATTGCATCCATTGACATCTCGCGAGCATGAGGCCCGATGAAAACTCGGCAGGCAGTTTACCTGAATTTGATGAAGAGGCATTGCAGACATCTTGGTGAGATGCATGGGCAAGCTGGACGCAGATCAACTTCTAAGCGCAGTCCAATAAAAGATGCTGGTATCCGGCACCGAATGCAGCTCGGACGGTCAAACCCCGAGATCTGCACCTGGTCACCCCTCCCCCTACATGAACCTGAGCCAGGAAGCTCTGCAACCCTGGAAACTAGGCCGCTAGGCTTCTGAGCCAAATTGAATCGCAAAAAGCTTCCGCATTATTCCAGCAGTGCAGCTTTGGTTCCCTTTGCGTCCTTGTCAACTTCAAGCTGACCTGAAGGTCTCCCCCGGCGCACGAGTAGAGTCACTCGAGACTGAGGATTCAAGTGGCTGATGTAACGGTTCACAGGTGCAGGGAGTACTGCAACACAGAATCCACGAAGTCCACGTTGCAATCTCGGTATTCAACTTCAACAAACCATTTCGCCCGATCCTTCAACCCCTCCGCGATCCAAAGCTTCAAGCCTCAGCCCGCAAGTTGCATGTCCCACAACCTAAGTTCAAGTTCGCACCTCAAAAGAAATTATGAAGACGATGACAATGACTACAAAATTGTTCTGATGTTGACGGCCATGACCATAATCTCGATCATGGTGATGGTGGTGATGATGGTGATGATGGTGATGGGAAATGCTGCTGAAGATGATGATGATGATGATGATCATGATCATGATGATGTTGATGTTGAGCATGGTGATGGTGAACACGACGACATTCATGTTGATGCTATGACATGTACTAGAAGTTGGCCCACAAAGCACCCCGATACACTGTTTTGTGGCTTCCCCTGCATGCGAGGTGCAGAGCACACATGCTTGAACTACTTCCAATGCGCAGACCACACAAACTCGAACCCCTCATGATATCCATGATCGCAGCACGCCCGTTGTGAGACTCGCACATTCTCGAACCCCTGATGACGTCCGTGTTTGCAGCGCATCCGCCGACGCAGCTGTTCCAAACCGAATCACCAACTCGCGCGGTTTCGTTGCTGCTGCAGTACTCTTCTCGACTTTTGCACTCTGCCAATCTCCGAAGCTTTGCTTTCGGGGTTGGCTTCTTTAGGGTGCAAACCTGAGCTTTGCGTTAAGGGTTTACACTTTCGGGGCTTAGGCTTACATGCTTTACAACTTTAGGGGTTTGGGATTTCTGATTTTGGGGCTGGAACCTGCCCCACCCATCGGACCTCTTCGGTTCGCTCTTCCAGGCGAGCTCTGGCACGTTTCACCAGCATCTCCTGGACCCCAAACTGCTGCGAGATTGATCTCAAAAACAGCAAACGATGTTCTCGGGCTTTCCCGACAGCGTGCAATGTATGCATTCTAAAACTGGACCAAACCGAGTCCTAGTTCCTAAGCGTCGCGATTTGTTGGGTCTGGGTCGCCTTCAGGCCACCATTTCCCTCTACGGGATTTATGATTGAAAAACATGTTCAGGTTCAATCGAGGGTGTAGGTTGGTTAGAGTTTGTGCAGGCGAGGTGTCTGCTGCTTGGCTGTTGGAGGTTGCTCAAGATTCTAAGTATGGGCCATTCTCGGAACAGATTACAATGGAACTCCAAAACGGATCTGACTCAGAACAACCCTGACATCCATGCCGAACCAAGCGTCAAGCCGCCGACTCTGGCAAAGGGCTAGCTGCGGCGAGCAATACCTGGGTTCAAGAGCCCATCCCCCCGCTGTGTTTCCAAGCCACGGCTTCCAGCTTTTCTTCAGACGAACATCTCGATGCGGGGTTCACCCTTGCAAGCCATAAGCGCAGGAGATATCTTTTTGATATCTCTTGAATGGTGCTTCGAGTTGGGGGATCGGGAAGTGAAGGGGGTTCGATAGATACTACAGGTATATGGGAAACTCTTCAGGAAGCTTACGGCGAAAACTTTGAACAGCCAAAGGATGCATCAAAACCTTCAGAACCGTCTTTCAACCAAGCAAAAGCCGAGGACGCAGACCTCCGCACGTTAAGGGATAGCAGAATTTTCGAGAATGCATAACGCTTAAACCGTTATCCAAACTGGGCCTGCAAAGCACCCCAGGCTATCCAGCTTTTTTAAGCTCCAACTAAACCCTGCATCCTAAAGCACCCCACCGCCAAACCGGTGCAACCATAGACTCAACCCAAGCCTGCATTCCTAAGACCCTATGAATGGTTCAATTGAAACCTTGAAATCCTTCCGACAAGCTGCGCCCAGAGCCCTTCAACCAAGCTCCGGTGAAGCGAACTGTGTCCGTGACAGAGTTGCATCAACGGAGCTGCCTTCCGAAAGGAAAAGTGACAAGACGGAGCAAGTAGGGCACTTTGTCGGGACTTCCGAAGATGCGCCTCGGTGAAGATGGAACTTGCTTTGGTTGTATCGGGTCCACTGGTTGCTGCCTCCACGTGTTACAACTCCTGCTGATGGCACGTGGTGCTGCGGGAGAAACCCACCTCTGTATCCGCCAGCAATCTGGAGCTGCGAATAACCCTGCATGAAAGAGTCTGCTCATTTTTCTTGTGTTTATGGATAGCTGCTACTGAATGGCCTACTGGATGGCCATCGGGGCGTAACCCCTCCCCCAGCTATTGCCCCAGTTCGCCTCGAAGCGCATGGCGCCCACCCCGCCCCAACCTCAACCACTCCAGCCTCAGCTTTCCTCAAAGCCTGCTTTTACCCCTTGGCATACAGCACCCCAGCCCAAGGCAGGAGTCGCAGCGGTAGGATTCCACATGTTGGGCCTATCCAGGCGGGCATTAATGGCACTAAACCACACAGGCGGGTCCGATGGGGATCTGAACTGCAAAATCCCAGGAGGCACAGCCAAAAGTGAGGCGTCTGAAGACAGAGGTTGCATACCAAAGGCATAGACGCACCAGCCGGTATACTGATGTCGCCTAGCTTCGCGCAGGCAGTCCCCGTATGTGATCTTTTCCCAGGAAAAGGCAGAGTAGACTGGTCCGCCCAAGCCGCGGAAATCATAGACAACCACCTGCATCCCTGCACTAGGAAGCCACTTGGGGCAATGACAACCGAAGCATAATCCGGGCCGAGCTGTGGAAATACCGGGAGCGGGATGTGCGTAAAACGAAGTTTGAGGGCAGTCGTGGCATCCCGGATACCCGTTATAAGCTCATACAAGGGCAGTGGTATGCGTATAGTGAAGTATACAACTTCAGACTGATGCCCAGGTGAACGAACAAAACCCACCCCCTCTACTTCATGCGAGTTAAGGAGGGCTGCGGTATTGTCATCAATCGGGGGAACCGGGATATCATCATGATTTTCCAGGGCCCTGGAAATGGCGCAAAGTTGTTCCTGTCTCAAAAGACTTGCCCTGCGATCAAAGTCCGAAACAAGATCAGCAGTATTCCCGGGGGCCTCGGCCAGGTAGGGTGGTGCAGCTCCAGGCAAGGGCTCTGGGAGAAGCAGGGCGGCCCTTGTTAGGATATCAACCGCTTCACCCCACAGACTAGGCGTCGCCCAAACCTGAGAAGGGGCCGTCAGCCAGAAGATCAGGCACAATTTGCGGCACAGCCAGTTCCGGCCAGAGGTAAGGACACTGCACCTTGTCTTAGCGATTGATCGCTGCCTTCGGCCTTTATCAACATGGTATCGCGCTTGCCGTAGGAAATCACACTGTGAAGGCGATATGCAGGCACAAGAAAGCAGCATCGTGCTCGGAATGCCTTGGGTCGGGATCAGAAGCAGCCGGCCTATTGGGCGCCGCTGCGCTGACAATTGCAAAAGGAGGGCACGAAGGCACACCAGAAGAAACACTAACCACAGCTGCACAAAAAAACCCTCGAAGGAGATCAACCGTCCAAGGAGGTAGATCCCATGAAGTGACTTGGATCTCGCCTGCAAAAGGGGCAGGCCGTTTGCACTGCCATCGTATTTCTTTAGACGGACGACGTCCCTGAGCCACCGATACGTCTGTTTGGCCCCGTCTAAAGTCAAGACCTTGCCTAAAAACCCCAAAAGTATTACAGGCAAGGGGCTGGCAAAGGTTCATAGCCTGTGGTAAGGCTGGGCGCAGGATCAAAACCTGTTCTCTTGCCACTGAAAGAAAGGACGTCACCCACAGCCTGGCAACCAATCCCTGGAAGAAATCCAAAATCGAGAAGTGTTTGCCAGATAGCAAAGCCGCCAAACCCAAGCAAGGCATTGCCACAAAAGAGGAAGCACCAAAAAGGAGGCTGAGGTTGCAGCCTGAATCCCAAAATGGGTCTGACTGGGCCTGATGTGAAAGCCAAAGAGTGCGCTCAGAAGTATGTACAGAAGAACCCAGCTGTACAAAAAGGGGGCGCTCAGCAGGCAGAGAGCCCGCCAGCCATGAGACAAGGTCTACAGAAAACTGCAAGGTTGCCCACTCCCGCAAAATTTTCGCACAGCTTCCAAAGCCAGATGCCCAGATCAGTCGCTCCTCATCCTTGCACCAAAGAATGAGGGCTATTCTTCCTGATCTGCACTCATATCGGCCTCCTCGCCGTCGTCGTCCTCTGCTATGGCAAGGTGCGCCAAATTGCATGGGATGCCCTGAGGAGGCGGCTCTGTGGCCACATGTCCAGTCGGGTCCCCTGGGCCACCTGGGACAGCCCCCAACCCGAAAGGGGTGGCCGCCTTCAACCCTTGCCTTTTGGCTTCGAGGCGCTCTGAAATGGCTTTTTGCTGAGCACAGGTGGTGCCGTAGTAGTCGGTACCCTGGCCAGCTCGAGATCTCGTTGTCCCGGGTGCTTGGGAGTTTGCCCCGGGCTTGGCACCGCCATATTCGGTGCTGTGGCCGCAGGTGAAGGTCCAGCAGCATAGCAAGGTGCGGGCGCCGGCGATGAACCCGCCATCAGGTACGGGTCTTGTGGATGAACACATCCCTGCTCTGCATCCACTGTCTTCTTGGGCATTGTGGCTGCAGGTGTCCTCGGCGCCACCCTTGTCGCACGGACTGGGGTTTGAAGGCCAGCTGAGCTGGCAAGAGCTCGCCTCAGTATGCCATCGTCCCCGTTGTCCTCTTCCTTCTCCCATTCTCCAAAGATCTTGTCCGTAGAAGGAAGGGCAGGATCCACCATCTTCTCCGGGGGTCCGGCTTCCTCCCGCCTCATGCCGATGGCCACCTGGCATAAGGTGGCACGGGCCTGTTCTTGCATCACTTCTGCTTCCTGAATATCTTGTTCCAACTTGGCATGATCGCGATGAAATTGCGCACGCTGTTTCTGGAATGCAGTCTTGAGTCGCTGCTCGTACATATGCCACTTGTCGCTTGACACGATTCTCTGCTTTTCGTGCTTCGTTGAGCGCGGTTTGTGTCACCGGTACTAGACGGGCACGATCGGTGTCCTCGCCCTCGTCGATCGAGATGACATGTTGTTCCGGCAGTACCATCTCTGTATAGCTCGCGAAAACCGGGTCTTGGCGTTGGCTGGTATACGGCTGTTGCCAAGGTGCTTGCCTCGGCTGCCTCTGCGCCATGCACCAGGCCAAACACGATACTGCCCGCCAGAAGCTGGCCATGGTTGCTGCTGCTTTCCGCGGCCCATGGGCTGGAAGCACACTCCTGAGCCGTGGTGTCGCCACAGCCGAAATCGCTGCAGCTTTGATAGTCCCTTGCCCAACCGATGGGCTGCACGTGCCCTGGACCGCTTGGTCCTGAGGCGCCTATGCCAGCTTGGAGAACCGCGCAGGGCAATGGCTAGAAAAGGGGAGGGACCTGTCGGCAGCTTGTGCTGCCTGGGGCAAAACGATCTTCCGCTTTATAGCGGCTATTCGAGCCCTCGAGTAAGCCATATTCAAGATACCAGTTGCTCAAAATGTAATAACTCTACGGAAGCACCAATGATGCTACATAATTAGGTAATGTTCTATCGGGATTGGTTGAGATTGCAAGTTGAGGCTTGGTGTTGGCTGGATGG
>CAJNJA010009310.1:4281-14878 GCA_905231915.1 Symbiodinium necroappetens | reverse complement strand
TTTAGGGTTTAGGGTCTAGGGTCGGATGTGTGTTACGGGCTTTCAAGGTTTAGGGTTTGGTTCGTTCGATGGTTTTCTTGCTGCCTGAAGCGTGCGCGTGGATGGTTTCTCGGTTTTTGCTGCTTTTCTGATTTCTGTTCCGGATAACTATGTCTAGGACATTTTCAGGTAGGTAGTTACCGTTATAGGAGCCTTATAGAAGATTTATATACCTTATGGAAGCCTGATAGAAGCCCTATATATCCTAAAACTCCCACCTGTAGTTTCCTTTAACTAAGGCTGCTCCACGATGGTCGAACTTTCTGGTTTGTGCATGTAAGATGCGGTGTCTCTGATAGTTTCGGTGCTTGTGCGCAAAACATACCTTCAACCTGACTCCTAGCCTAAACCCTTAGCCCTAAACCCCTTTTTAGACTAGAGTCGTGTATGGCATTGTTGGGAATATAGCGGAACCCTATCAGGATTAAGGGTTTGGGGCTCTAGGGGTTTGGGGCTTAGGGTGTATATTATTTCAGGGTTCGGGCTCCATGTTTGGCTGTGCGGGTCTCTACAGTCCAATCCGATACCGGTCCTAGCTATAGTCTTTTCAGAAGTCCAGCAAGTAGTTTCGGGACGGCAGATGTTTATTCATACTCCCAGAAGTTTAAAACACTCCCTTTACTGTAAAAAGTCTCCAAAGATAAATTCAAAAGTAAGCCAACAGAGCCTAAACCTCTAGAAGACACCCATAAACCCTAAACTTCCGACCTGAAAACCCGAAGCCCAATCCACAAATACATAAGGGCCTTACATACTTACATTTGCATCTGAGGCTCTGTTACTATCTTATGTTTCGGCATTTATGGTTCTATGAAGGAACCTTGAATACACGCGAGGCTTGTAGCCACAGAGCCCTACCCTCTCACTCGAGGGCCATTTAACATCCTATATAACTTAAAACATGCTGAACCCTCATGTCCGGTCCAGAGTTTCAGGTGTTCGGCCCCGTCGTGTTTCCACCTACCCGGACTTTTTGGAGAAGGATGATGCGACCCATACAGCCCCTGCCTTAGGGTGTAGGGTTTTTGGAGTGGTGCGAGCCATGTAGCTGTTGCCTTAGTAGCTGGGTTGGCTTGGAAATGGGGGTTAGGGTTTAGGGCTCGAAAACTCAAATCCTAGGCCCGGGGTGGGGTGTCCAAAACGGGATCAACAAAGGCACCACCGTCAAACGGCTAGGGAAGCCGTTTGACCGGCTCATCATTATGGACCCCCAATATAGGGTCTAGGATTTAAGAACTGCAATACAAGACTGTGAAGCCCAAAAGGCTTTAACCGAGCCCAGCATAAAGACCCGTAAGGAGAACGGGAATAGGGTTTGGGGTTGAGGGGTTTAGGGTTTCCCAGAGAACCCAATACCCCAAAATTAAAGAATATGACTCAAAAGAATAGGGGCCTGAACCTTTTAGTTTCAGGTATATTCCTAATTAAGGGGTATTGGGTTCTCTGGGTTTAGGGAGGGGAGCTGGTCTTCGAGACAGGCGGCGAGTTTTTAGGGTTTAGGGTTTAGGGTTTAGGGTTTAGGGAGGTCTGGTCTGCGAGTCTTTAGGGCTGTTAGGGGGAGAACCTGTATAGTTTATACAATTAATGTAACATAGGGGACAAAATAATTACCGATACTAGTTTGGGGGCTCCTTATCATATTTAGAAGTATAAAATATCCCAACATCCAATTTCCTCATTGTTAAGGCCCTGCATCAGGGCTGTTAGGGCTTCGGTTATGGGATTCAGGGCTTACACCGTAGACTTTAGGTTGCCTACCTTAGGTTCTACAATGGGGCTTGAGCGTTTTGGGGGCTAGCTCTTGCGTTTTCACGCTGGAAGTAAAGAACTTCCACAGTCCATTACTCAACGGTGACTGGATGTCCTAAACCCTACACCCCAAACCCTGAACCCTATACCCTAAACCCTATACCCCCAACCCTAAACCCGGGTCCCAACTTAGGGGCCAGGGGTCTAAACCCCACACCCTTTAAGCCCTAGAAGCCCCTGGAAGCCCTAAACCCTAAACCCTGAACACCCCTAAACCCCTAAGCCCTAGAAGCCCCTATAAGCCCTAAACCCTAAACACCCCTAAACCCTAGAAGCCCTATAAGCCCTACAAACCCCGAACTCCAAGTAAACCTCAAAAGCCGGATTCGGAGGGCCCAGCCATACGGCGCATCCGCTCGGCACAGCACTGTCCAGCCGAGGCGCCGGGAGGGTTTAGGGTTTAAAGTGTATAGGGTTTATAGGGTTTGTAGGGTTTAAAGGGTTTATAGGGTTTTATAGGGTTTATAGGGTTTGAAGGGTTTTATAGGGTTTGAAGGGTTTATAGGGTTTGAAGGGTTTTATAGGGTTTGAAGGGTTTATAGGGTTTAAAGGGTTTATAGGGTTTGAAGGGTTTATAGGGTTTAAAGGGTTTATAGGGTTTGAAGGGTTTTATAGGGTTTGAAGGGTTTTATAGGGTTTGAAGGGTTTATAGGGTTTGAAGGGTTTATAGGGTTTATAGGGCTTATAGGGTTTATAGGGTTTGAAGGGTTTATAGGGATTGAAGGGTTTATAGGGCTTATAGGGTTTATAGGGTTTGAAGGGTTTTCTAGGGTTTGAAGGGTTTATAGGGTTTAAAGGGTTTATAGGGTTTGAAGGGTTTTATAGGGTTTGAAGGGTTTATAGGGTTTATAGGGCTTTATAGGGTTTGAATGGTTTATAGGGTTTATAGGGTTTGAAGGGTTTTATAGGGTTTAAGGCTTATAGGGTTTGAAGGGTTTTATAGGGTTTGAAGGGTTTATAGGGTTTGAAGGGTTTTATAGGGTTTAGGGTTTATAGGGTTTGAAGGGTTTTATAGGGTTTGAAGGTTTTATAGGGTTTAAGGGGTTTATAGGGTTTATAGGGTTTGAAGGGTTTTATAGGGTTTGAAGGGTTTTATAGGGTTTGAAGGGTTTATAGGGTTTGAAGGGATTTATAGGGTTTGAAGGGTTTATGGGGTTTGAAGGGTTTATAGGGTTTGAAGGGTTTATAGGGTTTATAGGGTTTCGGGTTTAGGGTTCCGGGGAGGGGAAACCTAAACCCTAAACCCCAAGCCCTACCTGTAGCCGAAAAGACCTACCCTTTTTCTGGAATTATATATACTTACCATAATAAGGAACCCTATAAAAAGGTAGGTCTTTTCGGTTACAGGTAAGCCCTAAACCCTATAAACCCTAAACCCTAGAAAAGGCTTTTGGGCAGGGGCTGCGGGACTTCAGGTTTAGATAGGTTTGGGGTTTTAGCTTGAGAGTTTTATGGTGTAGGGTGATGCAAGAGGGTTTATGGGAAAATAATTATAATACTATGATTCTAACATATAAGGGGCTTTGTTAGGATTTCGGGTTGAGCGGCCTTTATAGAAAGAGTTGTGGTGTTTGCTTTTTTGGGGGTTTAGGGTCGAGGGTCCCTGACAGTTTAAAACTGATGGTGCTGGGATTCCATATAACATGGAAGCCTAAATAATTAGCTATATTATTCCTTGGGGTTCCTTATTGTAGTCATAGTAAAATGGGCCCCACAACATTATTCCACTTATTAAGGCCCCTACCCTCCATTCTCAATCATGAGGGCAATGATGTTCCAACTTTCCGGCTTCCAGCTCTACTTCCATACAAGAGGGTTTTGGTGCATTTTGCCCTGGCTGCAAATAAGGCTGCCAATTCACTAATATACAGTGGGGCACAGTAAGCTGGAACCTCACACTCCAACTGTTCGACACTCACAAATCCTATCTTGGGAGAATGCCCTAAGTTGTTAACCCAGAGGGTCCATTTACACTGCCATTCGGGAATTAGGTCCCGAAAGACCATCCGTATTATGATTTTGAGGGCTTAAAAGTCCATCATAGTAGCATATATGGACCCTCTAGGTAATGTGTGCGAACTTAGAGATAGAGCCCTGGATTCTACATCCCACACAGTAGAATCCCAAGACTTGTGCCCCAAGTGCCAATTAAAAACCCTTCCAAGCACACCTAAACACACAAAGCCCTACCCAACATCCTAAGCCCTACCCATAGGCCCCTAAGTAGTTCCTTTTTGTGGTTTATATTTAGGATCCTATAAGCTAATCCCAAAAAGAAACTACTTAGGGGCCTATGGGTAAGCCCTAAACCCTACCCGAAATCCTAAGCCCTAAACCCTAAACACTGTTGTTTTGAGGAGGGGGTCCGGCGCCCTTCCGCTTTGGAGGCCCTGGCCTTTCTCCTGCCTTTCGTTTTAGCAGATAGGCTTTTGTTGTGTTGTTTCTGCTTTTTGTGTTTGTGTGTTTGTTTGTGCGTTTGTTTGTGTGTTTGTTTGTTTGTCTGTCTGTTTGTTTGTTTTTTGTTTGTTTGTTTGTTTGTTTGTTTGTTGTTGTTCTGTTGTGTGTGTGTGTCTGCTTGTTTTGTTGTTTCATCTGTTGTATGCTACCTGGACCCCAAAAAGTATGTAGAATAATTGCCCTTTTATAGGGTTTGGGTTATTAGTTTACCTACTTTTGGGGGTTTTGCTAGTCCTTGTGTGTACGTGTGTGCGCTGTTTCTTGTTCGGCGGTCGGGCTTACAGGTCAGATTCCAGGGTTCAGGGCACTGCAAAGAAAGCGGTGGTTCGTGACACGCTGCATTGACCCTAAACCCATAAACCTCTAAACCCTAAACCCTTAAACCCCAAACCCCTCAACCCCTAAACCCCTAAAGCCCTAAACCCTTAGGACCCTAAACCCCAAACCTCTAAACCCCGATAGACCCTACACCCTAAACCCTAAACCCTCATCATCAGGGTTTCGTAGTTGTGATCTCTCGGCTCAGAATGTGCGTTGCACGGGGTATCATCACACTGGGGAGGGCCTCAGCCTCATACCCCGGCCTTCCGATATCTTTTCTTAATAAGCAACAAAAATCTTGAATCGTACCCGGGATCCTACTATGATTCAAGGATATTTGAGGTATATTCCTTATTGAAGGGACGCTGGGAGGGCGGCCTCACCCTTTGTACACTATTCCCTAAGGGTCCATGTACCCAAATAGACAGACTTTGGCCTTAAAGGAGCCCCTATTTGGGTCCTTTGGGGCCAAAGTATATACTATTTGGGTACATGGACCCTCAGGGATTCTGCTGTGTTGTTTCGTAAGTTGTATCCGGGGAGTCTGTTTGGCCAATTCACCCCTCGTTGACGGTTGAAATACCCCTTTAGGGATTCGTAGTATCTGGGTTTAGGGTTTAGGGTTTTGGGTTTAGGGTTTAGGGTTTAGGATTTAGGGTTTAGGGTTTAGTAGTATCTGGGTAGGGGGCCCCTACTTTTAAGGGTCATTTGGTCCTGGGGTTCCTAATACCCTACGCACGGCTCTTTGGGGCTTAGAGGATCATGATACTTGGTAACAAAGGCTATAGGTCGTGTATATTTTTATAACATCAACCAAGTAGTTATAACCTGGCTCTTGAATTCAGATGATCCTGCAATCCTGCAAGTGAGATGATTGGTAGAATTTTGGAAGACAGGCTCAGTCCCCAGTGGCCCTTTGAGCCCTGAGGCACGCAGACCCGAAATCAACAGACAAAGCCGGAAACAAGTTGTTGCGGGTAAGGTTGAGGGCCTTAGGGTGCTAGGGATCTACCCATAGGCCCCTAAGTAGTTCCTTTGCATGGTTCATATTTGGAATCCTATAAGGTAATCCCAAAAAGGAGCTACTTAGGGGCCTATGGGTACCAAGACCGACACGAAGCCGTGAAACTCTTGCACACTTACGAAGACCCAGTGGACAGCAGCGGCAAGCAGGCAAGACAGAATAGGAATGAACATATCCTGAGCAAGGCAGAGATGCCAGCACTGAGCTCAGTTTGGGTGAGTCTCTTGGATTCAGCGGAACACTGGTGCTACGCCGATAAGTTTATGGGAAAGAAGTGTTTTGTGTGTGGGGTGTGTTGGGGCTTTGGTGGTTTAGGGGTACGGGTTGCGGTCTGAGATTTCACCGTAAACCCCAACCCCTGCGGGTGGAGCGTATATTTGGGAGAGCTCGTGGGTGGTTGTATTTTTGCTGTCGTCTTCAAGCCTTTAAGCGCGCCCAGCAAAGGTTCACGGGCCGCTTACTTGGAGGTTCATGGGACTTAGTTAGTAAGCAGTAAGCAAGGTTAACACTACCTTAATTGGAGTTGTAAGTGCTTACAACTGTAGTTGCCATACTTATAACCCTAGCTACTATGCCCCATGATCCTCTAAGTGGGGCTTAGGGTTGTGGCCAGAAGTACCCGTGTCGGATATCGGGTTCAGCAGCTCATCACATAAAATAGTTGAGGTGTTCAATAGTATAAAGGGCCCCAAAGTAGATGAATGAGTACATTTTAAACTTTTAGGGATAATACGGTCCCTTATAGACTTATAACTCAGCAACTAGGGCCCCATAACCCTATTCCAATTATTAATGCCCCTACATTACTCTCAGACCTATGTCCGAACCGCTTCTTCAGTAGATCCTGATCTTCTTTTAGAACAAGCTAAACCCTGGACTGTGGAGTAACCCTCGGAACCCTAAACCCTAAGCCCTGACCCGGACCCTGAAGAACCTACCTTTTTAGGGTTTCGTACTATGATTTCTTTACGAGTCCTTACAAAGGCAGGTTATTTGGGGTTAAGATAAACCCGACACCAAAACGGAGTGTCAATTCCAAGGCCCGCTCTGCACCCGATGTCATCTTCAGCTCAAATTGCATATCCATTTGCTCTTGTCTCTCTGCATATCTTGCGCCCTCCAAAAGATGTCTACCGTCTTATGTTTGCGACCCAACCCTAAATTCTGAACCCCTCAACCCTAAACAGTTATGATTCCTCTAAACCCTAAACGCTATACACCCTAAATGCTATACACCCTAAACCCTAAACCGTCCTAAAGTTATGATCTTTGGCAAGATGAGGTCCCTGACGAGGCTCTGCGCTACTCCAAGAGTCTTTCGTATGACGAGGTCCCAGAAGAGGTGGGCCCGGTTCAGCTGCGAGGGCTCAGAGGAACCCATAGTCTCCATCGTAGTTCCTTTTTGGTGTTACCTTTTGGGATCCTTAATACAAAATTGGTTAAACCAAAAAAAGGAAGTACAATGGAGACTCTAGGTAGGGTGGAGATTTAGGGTTTTGGGGTGTAGGGCTTACTTTGACTTAGGGTTTAGAGATTTTGGGTTGATGGTTTAGGGCTTACTTTGACTTAGGGTTTAGAGATTTAGAGTTTAGAGTTTTAGAGATTTGCGGGTTTAGGGTTTAGGGCTTACTTTGGGATACTTGTTTCTTAATGTAGTCGCTAAGAAACAGCAAAAACATTTATTTGTTGCAAGGGTCCCAAGTTCAGTATAGTTTAGGTTTGAGAGGCTTATGGCTTCAAGCTCTAGACATCAGGGTATGTCTGTTCAGGTGTAGGATTCAAGTGCACTGAATGCCCCAAGGTTCCCGGTTTACGGTGTGGGGGTTTAGGGTTTAGGGTTTAGGGGTCCCATCTACACTACAGAGAATAGAGAAAGTGGGGAGTCCCATACTCGCCTGGCAATGCTTGTAGGCGCCTGATTAACAAACCCCCTCTTCGATGATAAGAAGGCTTGTGGCAACAGGGATCTCAGCACTGAGGCCCTGAACCAAGAGGTTCACTATTCCTCCGGTGGTCTGCATTGCTGTGCACCTTTGAAGAGCCTCAAGACTCTAAAGTCGCACGGTGCATCCTGAGGCAAACCAGGGGCCTGAACCAACGGCAATCTGCACTCCGAGCGTATCTACGGCGTACGCCCTAAGCCCTAAACGTCCTAAGCCCTAACCGCACATCCTAAACGTCCTAGACCCTAAACTCTAGACCCGCGAATCCTAAACGTGCTAAACGTCCTAAGCCCTAAAGGGACCGAAGTCTAACATAGGGCCTCATCCAATAGTCAGATATAAGGGTTTAGCGTTTAAGGTTTAGGAGTCAGATATACAAGGTTAAGGGCTGAAAGTTTATGTGGTTTGGGGAAGAAGGAACTCGGAACAAAGAAGCTCATCAAAAACTAGGGCTTTGCGCCTTGCAAGCATATACTACATCCCAAAACCAATACCCAGAGAGCCCAGTACCCCTTAATTAAGGAATATACCGTAAATCATGATATCAAGGCCCTATAATTTAATGCATATATTCCTCAATTCAGGGGCATTTGGGCTCTCAGTGTACTGGCACCCGAAGATTTCAAGCGGATGGACAAAAATCCTCGTCAGGGTCGAGTGTCACCGCCGGACTCTCCGAAAGCTTCGCCATGCTCTGCTCAGAGGCATCGTCTAAGGGCGCCCCCGAAACCTCTAACTCTAGCCCTACGGCCTCCTTTCCCGAAAATCCTGATCCCGAAGAGGCTACACTTAAACCTCAAATACCACCGGCCCTATAACAGATAAGAGCTAGGAGCTCTGAAGCCTGAAGCTTACGAAGCCCTGACGTCTGAGCCGTATCCTCTCGGGCCTTTAAGCAACTTTGCAAACAATGAGGTTCGGTTTCAGAGTTTAAGGTTTACGCATAGGCCCCTAAGTAGCTCCTTTTTGGGATTACCTTATAGGATTCTAAATATGAACCACAAAAAGGAACTACTTAGGGGCCTATGGGTAGGGCTATCGGTTGCAGTTTGGAGCAAGGGATTGGGCTCGTCTTTTGGAATGCAGGTCCTTTGTAGTCGATTGAGGAACCTGTACCACGCTTTAGGATAGCAGTGACTCATTTGAAAAAGTCAAGGAATTGATGTAGTGGTAGGAACAATTCACAACAATGATCTCGTTCTTTAGTCCCTACACACTTGTAGCATTATATGCACAAAAACTCATTGTTGAGGCGTCAATATTAGCGTTTACACTGTACCAGGAATAAGACAGTACTGCACTGTTTATTGCAGCTACCCTTATTGAGCCTTTTGAAGTGTGTAAGGTACATGAACCTTTTGGGATTAAATTGGGTGTAGCTCCACAGGCCAACGGATCAGGCAGCCGCAGATGAGGAGGACTTGCCCCAAGTGAGATCCCAATTTGGGTTGTGGTATTTTTATTTCCATAAAACAACTACCTTACTAAGTCACCCGACCTTCCAAGCAGACGGGCTAAAGCCCTGTAACCAACGAGCTTTAGCTGAATACTCGAAGGGTCCAAAGCGAGGTACTTGGGATTAATGAAGCTATGATGTCCATCTTTGTTTTAGGCCCTTTAGGCACTTGCGACCAAAAGCGCGAGTTGAATAGGTCACCTTGAACCCGTGTGACTTCATACAGCCGTACTAGAATGCGAAGGTGAAGCCGTACCCCCAAAAGCCTTAATTGACACAAGCCCCTCCGGATTTCCAATTGTTCCAGGATTCGAAAGGGTTTAGGGATCAGTGTTCAGAAAGATCGAGGGCGGAGAGTTCAAGAAAGGGTGAAGAAAGCTTCGGCGCAATTTAAGTTTAGGCCCGGGCTTCGATCGTGTTTACGTTTTTTCTCTGACCTGTTCCCTCAGACTTGATGCGTGTGGCTTGCTATTTAGCCTACCCTAACCCCGCAGGTACCTACTATATAGGGTACTAGAGCCCCTAGGGGCCCTATGTGGTAGGTACCTGGCGGGTTAGGGCTAGAGCATGTCCACTAGTAGATCACAGCATCAAGTGCGATTTGGGCTTCAGCACAGATAGCACAGTGTCTGGCTGGCAGGACGAAAGGGGATGTCTACCCATAGGCCCCTAAGTAGTTCCTTTTTGGGACCTACCTTATAGCATTCTAAATGGGTAGACTCCGGTAGAGACCTTGGCCTCATCAACTTCGTACGAAAGTCCGTGGCTTAAGGGTGTGAGCTTCCGGACGTCGTGGAGCACTCATGTAGGCCCCCGGGGCAAGGATTCCACAACTTAAGGTTTAGGGGCTAGGGTATGCCGGGTTCCTGAGGATTCAAGCCCCGAGCGAGGGACGGCTGTTTTGGTAAGATACGCCGGCCAAAAATTCAAGATCGATTTTGCGAGTCGCGGGAAGGGGTACGGTACCAAATGCCGCCCAAGACCACAAGGTCAAGAACACCAGCATCGAGTTTGAGTGCGAAGGCGCGCCCCCGGGTGCCTGAGCAACCGATCACCTCGAACGGCCAAGGCCAGGGCCAGCTATGTCAGAGGACTCCGAAGAATCTCGTTCGGGCCTCTCGTTCGTGCGGTCGTCAAGCGACGAAGGGCGCCCCACTTCGACTGGTAGTATGCCGGCGGGGCCACCGCCGCCAATGCCAAGCGAAAAAGGCCCCTAACATAGAGCTTACACGGTCTAGCATGTCATATCACAAGATACACCCCAAATCAACAACTCGCCTAAACCCTGAATCCCTAAACCCTAAACCCTAAACCCCTAAACCCCTAAACCCTACAACCCTAGCGATCCTATACCCCCAATTCAAGAAATCGCCGTTTAGGGAGATCTTCTGTTTTCCTAGACCCCTCCAGCCCCAGCCATCCTAAAAGTTAAAGCTTAGGGAGAGTGTCTCTTTAGGCAAAAGTTCTCAAAGGGTCCTAAGTGCCTATAGCGCGGAAAGTAAGATGTCTATAGAGAAATCACTACTAACTATGGTTCGGATAAGTCTC
>CAJNJA010009309.1:2692-40485 GCA_905231915.1 Symbiodinium necroappetens | reverse complement strand
CCACCAATCCTCCTACGTTTCGGCTTCTGAAGGTAAAGTTTCGAAATTAAGTCCTTGCGGCCCTTTTACACAGATACTCCGAGAGATTCATTTCCCCAACGAGGAAAGTAGATTCTGTTTGAAGACCCGCAGCTCCATATGGGCCCAAGTATTACCTCCCAAAGTTTAAGGCTTAGGGTTTCAGGCTCAGGGTTTCAGGCTCAGGGTTTCAGGCTTAGGGTTTAAGGTTTAGGGTTTAGGGTTTAGGATTTAGGGTTTCGCAGTAATCTCAGATCAAGACCCTAATAATACATTCGCATGGCTGTGAGCATTAGTTGACTCTGACTTCCAAATAACATCAGGGCCATGTTTTTTTTTTAAGGCACTTAGGCTTTAGGGATGCATCCTAAACCCTAAACCCTAAGCTCTAAACCTTATAAACCCTAAACCCTAAATCCATGGCCCGGGAGGCGAGTGACTTCCCTAGTACACCTTGCAGAGCAAAACCCGTGGAATCCTGCATTGGTACCCATAGGCTCCTTAGTAGCTCCTTTTTGGGATTCCCTTGTAGGATTCTACATATGAACCATAAAAGGGAACTACTTAGGAGCCTATGGGTAAACCTTATATAACCCCATCCCACTTTTAAGCAAATCCCCGGTGCAGCCTCCTCGGATTTCTTGCAGACGCGCTCGTAGACTTGGCTCAGGAGGCAGCCTCGGCGGTTTAGGGTTTAGGGCTTAGGTCACGCCCCTATTTGTGGTTATTCTAATACATTTGCTGCCTCTCCTTTAAGGACGAAGGGGGGTGATACATTTCTTGTAGGGATTGTAGGGCTTCTACAGTCTTTACATGGTGTTCGTGCGCATGTCAAAGCATTCATGCGCATTTCAAAGATCCATCTTTATCCAACTACCGCCGCCATGACTTTGCATTTTCTGTCACTACAACTATAGTGGTACTGTTGCCACAATGGCTAGTACCACTACTGTTCCAGGTTGGCCCAGTGTTGGCATACTTCCACCGTGATGTTGAACTAGTCCAACCTGCAGCCAAATGAGTGATGATGCTGAAGACTGCCGTCGAATCGTGGCTCAACGCACCGGAAGTCTCGCTTTAGCTTTCTACCTTCCCGGAAACCCTCTCGAAACCCTAATGAGGCCCTAATGCTAAAACATCCTGCTTGACTACAACATGAACCAACAGACTGAACCGCCGAGTTGTTATAAATGTGAACATATATATATATATGTTAAGTAATGTGTATATATATATATACATGTATTTATTTGTTCGTTTCTGTTGTCAACTTTCTACTCCACCCTGAGGCCTAGGTCGAAACTCCAACTGCTACGAAGCTGCGGGCTGAACTGCGCCGGTCGTCGGTGGCTACCGTCGGTACCTGATACGTCCAAAGTTTAAGGCTGTGGGTGGAGGGAGGGTATCTTTACTGCGACTCGAATGTCTGTTTAGCCCTAAACCCTAAAACCCAAGAGGAGACAAGGTGAAGGCCACAGCGGCATAAACGAAGTGCTGCAGTTTGCCACTATAATGTCCACTTGTCGTTCCGGTCATAGACATATCTTGCGCTTCGTCGCCGTCATAGCAGTCCGCAGCAGGAGGAGCAGGAGTAGTTGTGGCTGACTAGCAGTAGCAATAGCGACAGCACAATAGCAGTAGCAGTAATGGTAGCTGTAGTAGAAGTAGTACTAGTAGCAGTAGCAGTAGCAGTAGTAGCAGTAGTAGTAGTAGTAGTAGTAGTAGCAGCAGCAGCAGCAGCAGCTGCAGCAGCAGTAGCAGCAGCAGAGCGTGCTTGCACCATGTTCCGCAACACCCAGCAACACGACATGTCGTTTTGGTCGAGGCCAAAACGACATGCCGTTTGCCCCCCCGCCCCCGCCCCCGCAAAACAAATACAACTGCAAAGACGACAAACACAACCAGAAGGACCGGCCGTGTTGCCCCCGTAAATGAACAAAACTACCAAAACGACCAAAATTTATAGCTGTGCTGTTTTGCCCCTGCAATGTACGGGAAGTAGTAGTGTTGGTAGTAGTAGTCGTCGTCGTCGTAGCAGGAGTAGCAGTAGTAGTAGTAGTAGTAGTAGTAGTAGTAGTACGAGTACTAGTACTAGTACTAGTACTAGTACTAGTACTAGTACTGAGGTGGTGGTGGCGGTGGTGGTGGTGGTGGTCGTCGCCGTCGTCGTAGGCGTATTCGCAGGTAAGCGTTGTGCTTCTTACGTTCTTACGTATGTACATATGCTACATGCGTACAAGCACATGCTTGCGTACATGCAGCGGCGCACTTATTCAGACATGCATCCATATAATTGCAAACATACTAACATAAAATGCCCAGTCCCAACAAAATCGTTGCCAGCGAACAGCTCCACATACGAACTTCTACAGGTGCTACAGCCTACAACTTGAACCTTTAAACTGCAAACGTACAAACTATGCCCGTCAATGTCTGTAAAACTTGAGACCTATAGACCCCAAAAAAACATTGCTGCAGCTGCACCTGGCTGCCACCCTGCTGGGAACCTGGGCCGTTTGCACTCCAAGCACTGTATCCTGGCTGAGGGAGATGATGCTAACGATAATGATGGCGGTGATCATGCTGGTGGTGTTCGCAAGGGCGGTGCTGTCGTTCGGGTGATAATGCTGGTGGCGTGTTGGGCGTTCGAAACGTCCTTTGAGCGGATGGGAGATTCCGCAAACCCTGAAACAAGTCTGAAGTAGTCAGGGTTGCTCATAGGCCTACCTCTTGAAGGCTCTAGGGCTTATACTTTGAGAGGCTTTGGGCTCGGATGGAGGGCGTGTGGGCTTTGGGCTTCAGGGTTGGGGGCTCTGGGCTTAAGGGTTTGGGGCTTGGTGATTATTTAGGGGCCTAGATAATTATTCCAAATACTATTCTTATAGGGTTCCGTATCGTAATTAGAGTTATGCATTGGATGGACGCGACACTACGGAGAGCCCTCGCATGCTGCGCCATCACTTTAGATTACCTACTCGTTGCAGACATGCAAAAAAGAAGCGGACGGTGCACTTCTTGAGAGAATCGAAGAGGAACTCAGCTGCTTGAATAAATATAGACCCTGCGACATTCACGATAATGAAAGATTTTGGCGTTCTTGTCCTGCGAATATGTATATACAGCGCCGGCAACATTGCCTAAGTTGGCTTCGCTGTTGCACACTGCACCCTGAAACTTAATCCCTAAACTCTAAACCGTCACAAGCTTCAACAACACCTCAGCATATCTAGCTCACCACCTAACCCTCCATAAACGGAGCAGGCATTTGTGCCCGTTGTTGAGATTTAAGAGTAGGGACGGGGCAGAGGGTACTACCGGAGGATCTAGCAAAAGGCTGAGGGCTTTGACAAGTACACTGGGGTTTAGGGTATCGCACAGTGACCACAACGGGGTATTCTGAGCTACAAAGTATTCCAGCTGCTGAATGAGGCGCCCGAGACACATCTGAAGAAGCAGGCCACTAATCACCTAGAGCCTCTAAGGTACCAACCATACATAGCCACAGTATGTAACCCAGAAGCACTTTATTCAAGTAACTGTAGCCTCAATCGATGTGCTGCTAGTGAAAGGCCTTAGACAACGTCCAGCAAACTTCCTAAACCCTAATAAACCCGAAACCCTAAACCCTATAAACCCTAAACCCGAAGCAGAGCACATTTTCTCAATCCCGAAGAGCCCATGTACCCAAACGGTACATGCTTTTGGTCTTAAATTAGTCCCATGACAAGGCAAAACTGCGCACATTCGCAGACCTCATAAGGGTCCAAAGGACCTAATAATCATGTACTTGGGTTACGGGTAGTAGTTTTGTAGGTTAGTATTCAGAAGAGTATATGATTATTAGGTCCCTAAACCCTAAACCCTAAACCTGATTATTAGGCACTTGGACCCTTATGGAGACCTCATAAGGTCGATCATGGTGCTTCTGCGCTAACACACCCGGTCGGCGCATTTCGCGGGTTGGGTTTAGGGTTTAGGGTTTAGGGGACTTGGGGGTTGTGTGGCTGCTTGACGTTCCCTGCAGGCTTTCCGGGGAGCTGACTCTTCTTTAAGGCTTGGGATTTAGGGTTCAGGGTGCAGGGTTTAGGGTTTTGGGTTCAGGGTTTTCGGGTTCAGGGTTGAGGGTTCTAGGGTTTTAGGGCTTTAGGGGTTGAGGGGTTTCGGGTTTTAGGGTTCAGGGCCTCGGCCTTTCCAGAGACTGCTGAACCCTATGGCGGGTCTCAGCTGAGACCCGGGTCAGGCATGGCTCTCAACCCAACGGCTCCCTATCATGTACCCAAATAGGTGCCTTTAAGTTATTAGGGTTTAGGGTTTTGGGTTTAGGGTACCATAAGGGTTCTATAGCGTCTGGGGGGTCTGAGTGTCCATGTACCGGAAGTGTACAAACTTAGGCCTTAGAAGGGCTTCCTGTATAGGCACGTTCGGGCCTAAGGCAGGTACAGAGAGCCGTGGGGCAGTCACTGACACAGGCACTTCAAACACAATTGTCAGGAGAGGTTAGCCTGAACCGTGAGACGAGAACTGAAATAAAAAATTAGTCGAACCGACTGCTGAGCAGATCGGACCACAGACGGTAATCATCCTGCCAGAACATCTTGTAGTCCAGGAAGAGGTGGCAAGTCAACATGAGGAGGAAGACGAAGAGGAAAGCAGGATGACTTGTCAGCACGTAGCTCTCGAGCGCTGCAATCGTGACCGAGGAGGTCATGAAGATCAAGCTGAGCGTGAGGATTCCACATACAAACATCACCGCATTCAGCAAGCACTTGTTCGTTATCCGATCGGAAAGCCACTTGAAGAGTCCCAAAATGCAGGGGTGGATGGCAGGGTACAGCACCGTGAGCAAGAGAACGAATTGGATGTAGTTCAGCAGGAAATACCTGAACTCACAGAAACTAATTACCTATTTCAAGAAACTATATACACTAACTACTATACACGGGCAATATATAACCGAACCCTAAACCCCAAACTCTAAAGCCCTAAACCCTAAAGCCCTAAAGCCCTAAACCCTAAAACCCTAAAATCTTAAAGCCCTAAACCCCTAAAGCCCTAAACCCTAAATCCTATTCCCAAAACCCTATAAAACCTGAACTCTAAGCCCTACCCATAGGCTCCTTAGTAGTTCCTTTTTGGGATTACCTTATAGGATTCGAAATATGAACCGAACTACTTAGGAGCCTATGGGTATGGCATTCCCAAAACCCTATAAACCCTAAAGCCCTAAACCCCTGGTAAACCCTACTAGATCCCTTTAAAGGAACCCTACTAGATCCCTTTAAAAGGAACCCTACTAGATCCCTTTAAAGGAACCCTACTAGATCCCTTTAAACGGATAAGCCCTATGAGCCAGGCTCGAGGGGCTGCTCCACAGAGGCATAACCCAGTTCTTCCCAGACCGGGCGCCCCGTCCACGTGATTGCAGTCAGACCTTACTTGTCTGAGTCTTTCCCTTGCCTTTAAAACTTTAGGGTTTAGGGTTTAGGCTTTAAGTCTTTCCCTTGGCTTTAGGGCTTTTTTTTTGAGTTCAGTGTTGAAGGGTTCCAGGTTCAGTTTTGCAGGATTGGGGTTTAGGGTTTGAGATCAGGGTTGTCTACGAGGCCCTCGTGCACAGAGCAAGACCCTTCCCTCATCGAAGCTGCAGTTCATTCGTCCAAGCGGCAGAGGACTGTGGGCACCCAGGTCAGGACACAAATGCCCCATGGCAAGTGAGTCTCAGTACCCAGGTCTGCTATGACACCGTCGCGAGCAGGAATCCGAACGTAGTCCTGGATGGCATCAGGGTGGGCAAGAACTAGGTGCCAAGCGGCTTAATGTCGGAATCTGGGGTGTGCTGTCGGAATCTGGGGTGTGCAATGATCAGCGCCAGAACAGCTCATGCCCTCACCCAGAAAGTTAACCTAAAACCGCTGAATAAGTCCTGGACCTTCAAGCCCAAAGCCTTGACACCTGAACTCACAAAATCACAGCCCGAACCTCCTGTCTCTGAACCTCAACCCTACCCAAAGTCTCCATCATAGTTCCTTCTGTTTGCCACCTTTAGGATCAGGACCGTCTTAAAAAAAAACGAGGTAAGCAAGAAAGGAACTACCATCGACCATAGCTAGGCACGCCTTCCGTCATGGACAGGACACCATCATCAGCTACATGTGTATACATATATATATATATGTACACATATTCATAGATAGAGGTATATATGTGCATACACACACACGTATATCCAGTGATACATACATACATACATACATACATAAAGACATACAGGCAGACAGACAGACAGACAGACAGAAAGACAGACAAAGAGACAGACAGACGGACAGACAGGCAGGCAGGCAGGCAGACAGACAGCTAGACATACGCCCACACATAGATAGATGCATGCTTACACATACACCTACACCTACACCAACACATAGACATGTACATACACTTATACGTATACATGTACATAGACATATACACATACAAATACTACATACATAAAAGAAATACAAAACAAAGGTCTGTATAAGTGCCTTGACCAATATCCGCTCTTCTGGATATACAGTGCATAGACATAAAGATGGACTGATTGATAGATCGATCGATAGCTGAACAGCTATGCAGCTGGATAGGTAGACGGAAAGATAGACAGACAGATAGATATATAGATAGATAGATGCCTAAGCCGATATGGAAGTAGGTCGCACAGGTTAGGCAGGAACCTAATCTACATCTGCTCTTGCCAGGAAGTCCTAAGAACTCTCAACCCAGCATTCATCAAGGATACGCGTTAGCCTTCATAAGCTTCATGAGTCAAAATGTACCCATAGGCTCCTTAGTAGTTCCTTTTTGGGATTACCTTATAGGGTCTAACTATGAGCCATAAAAAGGAACTACTTAGGAGCCTATGGGCAGTGGGGTCTCTAATCTAATTCAGTACCATGTGCGGAGCCGAGCTTGCGGTTTCCCAGTCAAGCATGCCTGCAACCAGGACCTTGTAGCAACCCCTATAGAACTCTTATACAAACCCTAAACCCTAAACCCTAAACCCTAGAAACCCTTTCAACCCTTGTAGAACCGATAAGAAACCTCGAACCTCTCCCATAGAAACCTTCTTGCAGCGTGTTTCCGTGGGTCTAGAGGCTAGCCCTGCTAGCCCTAAGCCGTGAACACTACAACTACCACCGAAACTCCAAAAACCAGAACCCTGAAATTCGAAAGCCGGAAACCTGAAATCGCTACATCCAAAGTCTCGTTGCTTAGTCCGGGGGCCATCAGCTGAAAGCTGAAGGGCAAAGACACCCCAAAGTCTCGCGCCAAGAGACGTTAAAAGCGTCCAAGCTTGCCCCAACTTCGGGAAATCCCGTCGCTGTGCGAATGGCCAGTCCTTTTCTTCGACGATGTGGCGGGCGTACTCGTTAGTATAGGGCTTCCCAGAGAACCCAATACCCCTTAGATAAGGAATATACCTTAGATTAAAGGGGCCTTAATATTATGATTTAAGGTATCTTCCTTAATTAAGGGGTATTGGCTTCTCTGGACCATTTTGGGAGTTCAGGTTGTTATTCAGGCACCGAAGTGCGATTCAACACTCAGGATCCAGGGGCCCGATGCAGACATAGGGACATAGGGCTTAAATCAGGTTTGGAGGCAGTTACTTCGGTTTCGGTTCGGAGGACTTTGGGCCAGGGTTTATGGACAAGCCGTTTCATTCAGTTTAGGGTTTAGGAGATTAGGGGTTTGGGGGTTCAGGGTTTAGTTTAGAGTTTCCCAAAGGGTCCAAAGTACCTATATAGTAGAATGTAGGGTTTCTATACTAGGAATTGCGACTATGATTCGGGGAAGTATGCCCCACAACAGTACTTAGGACCCTTTGGGATAAGGTTTTAGGGGCTAGACTTGGCCTTCGCGAGCTGCACTTCGCTCAAGACAGTACCGCCGCAAGCTTTCCCGGAGCAGACAGAAGACAACAGTCGAGTATAGGCCCTGAATACCACTCAACCCTAAACCCTAAACCCAAAGTCCTAAACCCCAAACCCTAAACCCTAAACCCTCAACCCTGAACCCTAAACCCTAAACCCTAAACCCTGAACCCTAAACCCTAAACCCTACACTACCACACCTTTGGAGACTCCCAAGCAATGCCCAGCATCGGGAAGTCAAGGACAACCGCCTCTGCTCCTGGAGAGCATCGGTAGGTGTGGGGCTTACCCATAGGCTCCTTAGTAGTTCCTTTTTGGGATTACCTTATAGGATTCTAAATATGAACCAGAAAAAGGAACTACTTAGGAGCCTATGGGTAAGGCTGGCCTAAACCCCCAAAATTGCCACAAGTAGGTAACACAACACCTTTAAAAGGCCAATCTTCTACATACGTTTGGGGTCCAGGGTCCAGGTAGGGTTTAGATCTTGAGGGCTTCAGATTCTCGATTAAGCTAGGGTCGTCCAACCTGAAACCTAAACCAAGAACCCAAACTCGCCTAAGCCCTGAAACCCAAAAAACCCGAAGCCCGAATCCAATGAACCCCAAGTACTTACGGCTGTTTGGGTTTGGGGAACAGTGAGGTTTTGTTTTCGGTACTTCTCGTAGAGGGCGGCTACTTGCATCAAGGATCCTCTATGTCGAGGGTCGGTCGACATCAAGGTGTCCATCTTCTTCAGGGGCGAAGTTGTGCAAGACAGCTCAATAAGCTAGATCAGGGTTTCGGGGTACATGATAACACTATGATAATTAAGAAGGAACCCACAAGTGCCAGTATCAACCCTAAATCCTAAAACCCTAAACCCTATCTTACTTGGAGCAATTTTGGTTTCGATGTCCTCAGGATCCTGCTCCGTCTCTGCAGGGACCCTGATGGTGGACTCTTCCGTGCCGTCGAAAAGACCGGCAACTTGCATCCTTGCTGAGGGGCATTGAAGATCTACCTAACGAAACCGTATGTGTATGTATTTCAACAAATAAATACATATGTCTATATATATAATATGAAAGAGGATTGTAGAAGAGTTCTGTTATGTCTTGATTCGAATCAGGTTCTCCGAAAAGCGGTACCACAACTCACGGCCAATCCGGATCTAGGTAGGGATTTAATAGCTCAGAACTTCTATGTATGGTAACAAGCACCAGCACTTGCATCTATATTCCATGCACACGTGGGGTAGGATATCAGGTGGCTTCCAAACCCTAAGCGGGAAGAAACGTTCTGGATGTCACAGTCAGTACAAGATGCATGGGCTGCGGAATCCCGATGTTGACTCAATCCGTTAGGGCTTCGGAATTAATTCTGAACGGCTTGGGGTGTAGGGTTTAGGGTTTAGGGGTACAGATTGAACAATGCTTCGTCTTGTCGTTCTCATGCTGCAGGTCTTGCAGGCCTAATGCACCTCTTCGACCCTTTGAGGTTGTAGGCTCTCTTGGGCACCGGTCTCGCATATCGAATGCCTCTTGTGTTTGTGATGTTGCCTGTAGAGCCCGAAAACCCCAAATGCCAAACCCCGTCTTAAACCTCAAAACCCTGCGTATAGTCTCCATTGTAATTGCTTTGTGGGTTAACCGAATATATATATATATATATGTATGTATATGTATATGTATATGTATATGTATATGTACATAAGGATCTTAACAAAAGAGCTGGCCAACCCAACAAGGCCCTGCAATGGATGGCAAACCGAAAACGGATCCACATGGCGCAGGCAAGCATCTCGATCACGTGGCGATCTTTCTCTTCGGAACACTTGGCATTTCTGATGTCGAAGTTGGCCATTTGGGTTAGCATCCTGCATATCGGGCGCTTGCAAGTGGTGCGATGCAAGGGTTCAGGATTCAGCGTGTGAGATCTACAGTTCAGGGCCAGCGAGGGTCGTTGCTGCTGCTTTCTGCTCATGAAATCCTCCCAGCACCGAAGGCAGAAGAAGCAACAGATCGTGCAGTGCCCAGCAAGACGAAGGGACGAAACGAGTGGCCTGTCCGAAATCCCGAAAAGGACGCTCACACAGCGATTCTCAAACAACTCAAAGGCCCTAAACCCGTGGTGCCCCAATTTAGTTTAGGGTTTAGGGTACAAAGGGTTTAGGGTACTAAGTGCCCTATGCCCTAAACCCTAAACCCCTAAACCCCAAACCCCTGAACCCTAAACCCCTAAACCCTAACCCCTAAACCCTAAAATCGTGCAATCCAAGCAGCGTCTCGTGGCCCGAGAGTTTCGTTTCAAATCCGAACAGGCTGACGATCAAGCCGGGTATATAAAAGACGGCGTAAGCCTCTGGGGGAAGGGTTTAGGGTTTAGGGGTTTAGGGTTTAGGGGTTTTTTGGTGAGAAACACAAATGCTTTTGGGGGTTTAGGGTTAGGGCTCGAGGGATTTAGTTTAGGATTCTCGCTTCGGGGAGCACTTTATTGAGGGTTCTACTCTTAAGGACCTACATTAAGGTCTATTCTGTCGCGAAACCCTCCTTCAAACACGGCTTAGACGTTTTAGAGCCTAGGGTGTGGAGACACTCCCCTAAACCCTAAACCCTCCACACAGTGGCACCGGGGGAGCACTATTGCCAACGAGTCTGAACTGCAAGATACCCAGCAGTAAGGCCCGACCTGCCGAAGGGTGCGGCCATGCTAGGAGTTGAAATCATGGGACTGTGAAGGAAAAACGATATCCAACTGTGGCAGCAGCGCTGCTCACCAACTATGCGAGCACCAAGCTGTTAGATTTTACAATGAAGTCGATTCTCGGGAGGACGATGCCTTTACAATAATCTATGCTATAACCTATAGTACCCCAAATTAGTCTATAATATACCCAAAACAATCTATAATGCACCCTACAAAAGCCTGTATTATACCCTATGGTACCCTATTTAATTCATAATATATCCGACAACAATCTATACTGTACCCTATGGTACCCCATAGTGCCCTCAACCCAAAGTCGAAAACATGCACTGCACCTCGGGCCATCCCTGACCAAAACCCTCCACCCCCGTGGTTTAGGGTGCTGCACACACGGCCTGGGGAAGAAACACTACCCATAGGCTCCTAAGTAGGTCCTTTTTAAGGTTCATATTTAGAACCCTATAAGGTAATCCCCAAAAAGAACAACAAAGGAGCCTATGGGTAGTCACGAAGGAAGAGTTCAACGTAGCTGAATGCCTCTTCCGTCTACTCTACTAAATATATTTGTATCATCCTCTATGGGTCTATGGGGCTCAGAAGTTATATAGAGTCTTTGTGTTTGTCTGTGTGTACTCGGTGCGGATTTACTCTCTGTCTAGATGCCATAGATCCGAAGGTCTTGAATCAAGCACTGTGCTTAAATGGCAGGCATGACATGGGATGTGGATCCTGGACTGATAAGCCCCTACCTGAATAGGGAATTTGCTGGGGGATCCCTATATGAAGGCATCGTTGCAGGTGCACTTATGCCGTGTAAAATGCAAAGCCTAAGCCCTGAACCCCAAACCCAAAGGAACCGAGGTTCAGGTACCAGCACCACCAAGCATTGTGATGCAGTGAGTGCTGCAAGAGAGGCCTTGACTGCGAGCCTGCGAAGAGGGCTTTGGGGCTTAGGGCCTAGGGTTGAACTTGGGAACTTAGCAAAAGGGTTTAGGGTTTAGGGTTTAGGGTTTGAGCTGCTTCTTCGGAAGTGTAATAACCAAGGATTACTTCCGTTTAGGGGCCTCAGGAGTTTAGGGTTCAGGGTAGCTGACCAGGGCTTCCGATAGGGATCTTAGTAGTAAGACTAGCTACACTCGATTATAAACCCTAAACCCCGAAACCCTGCACTCTAGAATCTAGAACCCCTAAACCCCATAAGCCCTAAAACCCCAAAGACCCAAAGCATTGGCATGGAGGGTGTATCGGATATTCGGGTCTGGGGCTTGGGGTTGGGGATTGGGGATTGGGTCGGGGTTGAGGGTCTCAAGTTTGAGGTTGAGCCAGGGTTCAGGAGTCAGCGCGGTTTAGGGTTGAGGGTTTAGGGCTTTAGGGTTTTAGGGTTTAGGGGTTTAGGTTGAGGGTTTGGGGTTTAGAATTCAGATTTGATGCGTTAGGATGTAGGTTGCATTGCTCGTTCAGGCTCTACTTTCCTGAGGTGCAAAGCTCAAACAAGAGAGTAGGGCTCACAGCATAGACCCTAACCCTAAACCCTAAACCCAAGACCCTAAACCCCTAAACCGCAAACCCTTAGACCCTAAACCCTAAGCAGGGCTGCTTTCCTAAAGCTTGTGGGGCAGGCGTTAGCAAGATCCTGATTGCAAAGATCCCCTTGGCAGGACCTCTCTACCTCCAAGAAGAAAGCCGTTATGAGCCCTTGCAAAATCAGAACCCCGTAACAGTTTCGGACTGAGTCGGGTGTAATAAGCTGTTATGCACTTCATAGAGCCAAAAAATCAGTTTTTAGAAGGCTGTCTCAAGGCCAGTGGCTTAAAAGTTCGGTTGGGCTTTTGGGTAGGGCTTAGGTGCTGACCCGCTGCCTGAAGTTCAGGAAAAAGCACATCGCCAAGTGTTTCGCCCACGGATCCTTGGGGGGAGATTCCTAAACGAAGTTAAACCCGAACGCATCTTATCTCTAAACCTAAGCTCTTATAAACACCCATAATTATAGAACCCTGTATAAGACTCGGCATCCTTGAATAAAGCCCGAAGGCTGACAAAACCGTGCACAATTCTAAGCCCTCTCAACATTGGCAGTCCACGCGCGGATTCATAGCAGTCGTGCTTGTGATATCTAGGCGTGAAGGTACAGGGCTTACATTTCCCAGGGTTTGCAAATTAGAAAGCTGCAGCTTGCTTTGGTGCTACCTTCCCCAAAATTCATTTGCGGCTAACATCCCCTCCTAAATCTTTTCGTACATGCTCTTGTAGTTCCGAAATAACTATGGTTGAAAGGACGGAACTAAAAAGGCCCAGGACGGAACTAAAAAGGCCCCAATACCAAAAATCGTTCTAGCTCGCAAAAACTGCCAATGGAGACTGTCTTTCCTGTAAAAAAAAACCCAACGCATGGAGGGTTCAGAGGTGGAAGCTTGAAGGCTTCCGAGGTTCGAGGTTGGGGGGGGGTTAGGGATTTGGATTTAGGACTTAGGACTTGGGGGTTTTGGGTTTAGGATTTAGGATTTGGGCATGAGGCAGCACTGCGAATTCCGTAATTGAAAGCTCCAGATAGAGCGAAGAATCGTTCTGCTCAAGCATTCAGAAACATGTGTGGCGGTCCCTGCACAAAAACGGTCTTGCACAAATTACTGCTACTACGGCTACTACGACTACTACGACGACTGCTACTGCTACTACTACCACTGCTACTCCTGCTGCTGCTGCTGCTGCTACTACTACTACTACTACTACCACCCTGTTGCTGCTACTGCTACTGCTGCTGCTGCAGCAACAACAACAACAACTACTACTACTACTACTACTACTGCTAGTACCACCACCACCACTACTCCCACTACTACGACAACGACTATTGCAATCATGTTGGTCAACACAGTACTGTACCAATTTGCTAGCAGTGAGGCACCGAAATCGCGCGGAACTATGGTGACTAGTTCAATACCTTTTTGTGTATGGGGGACACAGGCAGCAACACTTCAAGATCGATGATGTGCCATGATGGTGGTTTGCACAGCAGTTGAAATTATCCTGATGACTAGTTCGATCCCTTCTTGGGTATGCAGGACACAGGCAGCACGTCTTGAACTTCGATGATTCGCCGTGATGGTAATGTGTGCAGCAGTCTTGACATCTTCAACTTGAGAGCAATGATGACTAGTCGAATGCCTTCTTGTGTATCAGCCAGCAACATCTGAAGATCCATGATTTTCTGTGATGGTCGTTTGTATTTCTTATTTGCACAGAGGCGATGCCGATCATGACAGTACAGGGACTGCAAGCTGCTGAAAGCTTAAAGCAAGCTAAGGGTCCTAAACTGCAAAACATCTCCGCCAAACAGCACAGTAGCAATCCTACATCCCAAACCTTTCCAGAGATGGTGCTGTGGAATCTAAACCCCTAAAGCCCGAAACCCCTGACCCTCCGCTGCCTGAACCCTAGCCGCTTTTGCTCTGAAACCTTATATGCCGTAAACGCTGAATCTCAACGACAAGCGTTGCAACTTGGGAACCCAGGTGGCTGAAACCTCCCGCGATGCCGCCCGAGACGCCGCGACGGCGAAGGCGGCGGCGCCTCACATGGCGTCGGGGACCCAGAGTTTCCGCCGAGAGCCTCGTAGCTGCCGTGGGATCATTCGGGAAAATGGCTACGGCTCAAGGGCTTCGAGTTCAAGAGCACATCAGATCAGATCGATCTCGCGGCTCACGGCCTTGTGACAGTCACAAGGGGTTCCGGTGAAATTCGGACTAATTTCCTGTGCCCTCTTTCTGGTGTGCGCCAGTGGCAGTATCCCCCACCCAGTGTAGCAATGTGGACTTGCGGCTAACGAAGCTAAGCAGAACCTGATTGGGCAACAACGCGACTCACCACCCCGTCCTCGCGCCAATGATCGTGCTCCACAACGTGGTGTCCGTGGAGATGACTCTGTCATTGGTACACCAATTCGTGAGATCAACATGGAGGAGTACGTGATTCTGATGCCTTGGTTCGGGCTGTTCAACGTCTTCGCGATGCTCAGCGCCATGCTTTGCATCAAGCCCTCGTGTCGAAAGTACACATCGCTGATGGTCGTGGTGCATGTCTTGGGTTTAACATCATGTCGTTGGAGGCCTACAGTGCGCGTTGGGAACGAAGCATCGAGTTCTTGATCTGGCCATTTTGGGCCTCACCTTCTCTGTCACCAATTTGCTGCTGTTCACTGGCCGCTTGTGCGCCGGAGGCTCGTGGAAGCAGATGGTTTATGTGCGTCCTCATCAGATCAATATGCAGTTCCTGACCGTAGTCGCCGTGGTTGGTACATGGATTACAGTCTTTATGAACCTCTGCTTTCTGTGGGAACTCAGGCTGATCACCAAGATGTCGGTGCAGTTGGGCGGTTCTTTCGCCTTTCTGTATGCCGCGGGATTCGTAGACGTGTGGACCACACAAATGCGCAAAGCTTGCCGTGACATTGCGAGCTGCTTTGCGCGTAGGGACAAGATATCTGAGACGTTCGCAACCGCTGCCGATCTAAGCCCTCAAGCCAAGGAAATTTCAAGACGAAGCGACGAGTGGCTCAGTTGCCGATGCGCTTCTTTGCATTTGTTTGGAGCTTTTGAGAGCCCTTCCGCAGCTGTTCCAATTCCAGTTCCGCTTGTTGTGACTTGTGTACCTGACTGACTGCGTCAGTCTGCTACATGAGAAAGACATCAGCGCAATGTCCTGGTGAAGGTACTTTCAATTCCAGATATTCGTCAGCCAGATTGTTCCAGAGATTTCCAGAGATGGCAGGATGCGATACAGTACCAGAACTATTTCCAGCCACTATTACTATTGCAGAATGCATTCCAGGTCAGTTTGAGTAGTCTTAGTCGTGGTTCGTTCTCGGGCTTGCTCGGCTGCCAACGCGCGCGAGTGTATGCCCTTGCAGTCACACGCCTCGGCGCCTCAGCGCGGGTTCAATAAAAAAGGGGGTCCCTGCTCCCTTTGTTGAAATGCATCGGCTCGCAATTGTGGGGAGGGGGGGGGAGGGAGGCAAAGGGCTGAAATGCCAGCCAGAAGCAGTACAATGACTACGGCCTGAACCCGGAGCATTCGACCTTGAACCCTACACCCTTAACTTTGCAGAGGGCTTTGTTCTTTGATGAAGCAAACCCTCAGGTCCCGAAGCCCCGAGTTGCGAGAGCGTGAACGTAGAGCTTCCAGGCCCGATCCGAACGATCGTCGACCAGTGGGTTTCGAGTCTGCGCTGGCCTAAGACAGGATTTCCGAGCCTTTCTAGACTCAGGTTTTAAGTTTTTCTCACTTTTGGAAGGTTTACCTCAACATGGATTCGCTTTCCGGTAGCTCTCGGTCGGAAAACGCTGCCGCAACGGTCTTGCATTTTCTGCAAGATATCGCCAGTCTTGAAAGTCCCTGCTATATCCATCCATCAACCTAAGGCTGAGCTTGTTTTTGGTTTTAAACCAAAGCCTTGGGTTTTTAGGGGTTCCGTTAAGGTACTCTAGAGTCAGGGTACGAGGCTCAGGGGATGCGTGGTTCACCAAATTGGTGTCCCTGCTTGGATCCCGAAAAGAGTGCAGCACTCTTGTCATGAGGACCGCAAGGGTTGATCCTACTTTACAGAGACACTCACAGGGAGAACGGGTTATGCAAGGATGTCAGGAAACGTGTGCGGCTGCTTAGGAGCATTGGTGAGTCTGCGTTTGGACTTATTTTTGGTGCGTGCTAATCACGAAGCCGTACAGCATGTGAGGATGATTGCGGGGCGAGCTCCAGGGGTGTAAGGCTAGGGCCCTAACCCTGACAAGAGTGATCATGCCTGCTGTCACGCATGCTCGAAGCCTGCTGATCTGCTTGTTGATCTTCGTGGTAATTCGATCACTAGTTGTCCTTCTCATTGAGCGACTACCCACTGGCAAAGCCTTGACTGCCGCCTCAACCTAAACCCTTCACCCGCTAAACCAAACCTGTTGCCCAAGCTTGAGCCGAAAATCGAAGCTGCTGTGATTGTAGCCCGCTCAGAGCGGTTATCTTTCTTCCGCATCTTCTGGCGGTCGCGGATTGAAGCCTGGACATCCGATGTCCTAGATATCTGGACTCCAATAGACCCTAATTTTCACAGCGTGCCTTCCTAGGTGAATCTCAGACGGACCTTGCCTGGCATAGGCCTAGTCCGAGAGTGAACGTCAACAAGGAACGTTTAAAACCTGAAAGTACCCTCGATCGGATCGAGACCATGCCCCTAGGATTCTGAATTTTCCTGTTGTAAGTGTTTACAGGTTTGCAGATCCGCACTGCCAGCAACTGTTACGAAGACTACACCGGCCATTACTGCTTGTTCTATGTCTGCTCTTCTCCGGTATGCGAGCTCATGAATGAATCTGGTCATGCTTTTCTGATTTTTCGGGTTGTACGTTACTTCAATGGTCGGTACATGTGAATCCCACAGGGTGGTGACCGAAAGTATGCTTCCGGTAGCAAGCCATAGACGAAAAGCGTTCTTCCGAGCAGCCATTGCGCTGAGCCCCTGCTCAGGGCGAAAGTGGTGGCAGGCGGGCTCCCGACAGCGACAGCGAGCTATGTTTTGGCAGGGTGGCATATAGGGTTTGGGGTTAGCCGCTTGTACGTGTGTGTTTGTGCTTGTGCGGTTAGCGGGTCCTCTGCTCGGCTTTATGCAAGGGGCACGCAATGTGCTCAGGGTTTGTTTCGGTGCTCGTGCCTTCGCCATTTACTCATGTTGGCCAGCTTTTCTTACTGTTGTTGGTGGTGGTGCTGCTGCTGCTGTTGGTGTTGTGCGCCAACAAAGGACCTTAGCGAATTCGAAATCCGGAGCAAGTAGGATTTTGGCAGAACACATTCTGCGAGACAGTCCTGAAGCTCCAAACACTTTGATAAAACGCTGCTCTATTGTGTACCAAGCTGCACAAAAAAAACATAAACCACTTGCTCCCCAAGCCTTGAACGCCAGAGCCCAACCCGCGATGCCTGCTGTCGTCCGACTTTACGGGATTCGCGGTCAGCTACCTGATGATTGTCTTTTCGTAAGGTTCTTCTCGGCTTCGGGTGGGCAGTCTTGGTACTGTCTTCGGTTCGATCGCGAACAAGCGCGCCCAAATCCCGAACTGCACGCCGGGTCGGGATCGGGCCCAGGACGTGGCATCCGGATCCTCTGAACCCCCAGATGAAGCCTCCGGTCAAGCTATGGCTGCCGGGCGTCCGAGTCTGGAGGGTTTCATCTCGGATACAGTTATATAGGCAGCTATGATAGATAGGTTATTGTATGTGTGATTTGCAGTACACGTGCTCCTTGGTTGTTTGCTACGTCTCATGCCAACCTTGTCTCACCTTCGCTCCTCGGTCCCATCGAGCACGGGTCTTCTCCTGGGTGCCACGCAGCCCCAGTCAAGAAGGCATTGGATGCCTACTCTCAGACGAGTAGCCTGCCGGCAGACGATGTCTACCGGAGAGCTCGATTGTTTGTCGATGATCGTCCGACGGATGAGCGAACCGATCCTGGCAGACTCCCTGAGCCGAAATTCTTTCATCCGCTGGGCAGGGGTCCACTATTTCATCAAGGCGAGCATGCGATTCGAACATTTCGGCCGTCCATGCTCCACCTGCAACATCCGCTGTAACATCGACGTTTGGTCAATCTGCAGGTGCGGTTAGCACCCAGGCCGCTGCTCCAGTGAGCAGTGCGATCGTGGAGCAACCTTTGAAAGGTTGTTCGCTCCTGAACCTCGTCCGACCCCGACATTCCCATGTCAGATTTCTTACGACTCCCGAACCTCTCGATGATGCGATGCTTGGCCGAGCCGGCTTTGGCCAAGGAGCTGGTCCCATTCCAGTCGCAGAAAGCGGTGGTCACGACGGCCGCGGAGCTTACGGTGGAGGATTCCGAGTGGTGGAATCGGCCCTGGACGAGCGCCTGGCGGAGGTGGACCGCCAAATGCATGGTGGTCGCCCACCTCCCCCAGATGGCGGTCTTGACCCACCAACGCCCCGGCCAGTGGAAGACCTGATAGCTTTCAGTGCGAGCGATGCCTGAACCGTTTTCCGTTGCACAACCGACGCATGTGTTTTGCGTTCAACGTCGCCTGCTGCAGTGAATGCTGTCGTGATCCGATGCGTATCTGCAGCGTATGCCTTGAACGTGCAACCGGGGCTCCATCCACACCAAACGATCAAGCTGGTGGGGCACCACGAGGCGACGGATCGCTCGGTGACGCCAAGAAAGTGAAGTGCAAGTCGTTCCGGCTTGAGCCTGAACCCGAGCCTGTTCAGCTCAGAAGATGGTCCAGCATACGCCCCTTGCTGGGTTGAGATTCAAGATGGTACTCGGTATGAGGACTTGACCGCGGAATGCAAAAATGGAATGCTCGAGAATGAGTGCACTTCTGCATTCCGCGAGTGTATCAAGTCCATTGCCTGGAAGAACAAGATGCAGACCGAGACCGAGCGCTTGCACACAATTAGCAGAAGACTCGGGAGTAGGCAGATACTGTGGCTGCTGTACGATGTCTTCAGGCCACACGTCACCAGTCAACATTCAAGATTATCGATCTTGTGAAGGTCAGTCTCGATCGATTCAGGTATACGGTGTCGAACAGGAGAGGCTCGAGGCATTCTGCGATAAATGGGTTCATGTCCTTGCAGGCATCTCTGTCAATTGACCGACCTGAGGACCAAATGCTCTGTGCCCACTTATATGCGCAGGTTCGCGAGCTGCGATGTCTTGAGCTCGATATGCAGCTCTGGGATCGAGACACATCTGTCCGGAACTATGCATATGAATCTACGGAACATCTGCGCCAAGGCGACTACTGTGTGGCGCCGAAGACGCAGCCAGGAGAAAATGTATTCCGCGACGCGATCAACTTCGGGTCGACATCATCATGCCGCTCCTGCGCATGGGAGCCCGCACCGCACAGGATCCGGCCCCTCAGTCCTGGCCGACGCAATTCTAGACGAAGCAGCCAGTACCGGAAGTCGTCGCCAAGGCGCGGCTCTCTGCGTAGGTCGTCGCCCAGACTCGGCTCACCGAGACGTGGATCTCGGAGCCGTGGCAGGGCCGCCCCAGCGCCCACGTGCCGCTCTCCTTCGAGATCATTTCGCGGAAGTCAGATATGCCTTGACTGGCAAGTTCTCGCACAATCTCAAACCCGTTTGAAAGGGAGAAGCTCCTCGCCAAAGGGGTTCCCACCAGGTTATATTTCGAAATCGGAGAACAGTGGACGGGTGACATTATCGCTGACCTCGAGGATTTCAAGCGAGACGCTTCCCGTGCAAGCGTGCATCAAGTCAAGAAGATCTACATGCTCGCCCAAGGAGCAATGGACCTTTCCTATGCGCGAGATATGCGATAAGCGCTCACGATCCATATGCGTTGATGATCCGTCAATGAACAAGGTTAGTGCTCGCGCGAAGATTCCCTGTTCTACGAGCCTGGGATCGCTGACGATGGAAACACCTTTCCATTCGATGCGGGCCGTACTTTGTCAGAGGAAGACATCCAGCGAAGGTGAGGTCCCGGCTCTTTAGCTGAAGAGCCGCCTCCTCCACCTCCGCGAGCCCATTTGAGCCTGCGCGTGCCGATGGACCTGTGCTCGACGTAACGATCCCCACATGCTGACAAGCTATAAAGCTCCCCACAGTTCTCAGAATGAAGACGGCCATCGAAGATCCCAATCTGGGGAAAACCACTATTGGTGGTTTGACTCAGGCGGCTAACGATAACACTCTGCTGCCCATCATCAGCAAGTCTGCCGCTCATACCCTGATTAAACTCAATGCAGATCTTCGCATTCGCAGCCCGATAGACATGGAGAACGCAGGGTTGGAGCCGATGGTCACGGCTACCCCTTCACGGCCTGGGAGAATTCAGCCTACGAGAAAGGTTCAGGGACCCTGCTCCCTCGCCCGATACATCGAGTGCAGGCACTGAAGCGATGAATCCTGAGTATGGAACTGCTGTCCGTACCGCATCTCAGCAGCCCAAGAAAGCTCAGCGGATGGAGCCATGGCGTCCCCAACTCGGGGGCAGACCCATCTGGGCGGCTGACGCTGCTGATGGACGCGGGGCCAGTAGGTCTCCTGGAGGACCAGCACCGGATCGATTCACCGGATCAGTGATGACTCAGCTCTGATACTGAGCATCCCAACGATAACTTACGGATCGTCACTGCCCATCCGAGATCTTCCCGACCGATGAATCTCTCTGGGCGCCTTGCACCTCCTGCGAACTTGACAGACGATCGCTCGTCAGTTCGTGAAAGCCCCGCAGCAACAGGAAAGGGAAAATTGGGAAAATCAAGGGCAAGCCCAAAGGAGAAAAGGGCAAAGGCGATAAAGGTGGATTCGATAAAGGAAAAGGCAAGGGAAAAAATGTGCAAGGCGATCGAACACGTAGTCCCCCATTTCGGCGCAACGATCAACGGCTCCGAAGGCAGAGCGTAACCGATCGAGTTAGCGATGACGCATGGTGTTTTTTCTAGTGACTAGTGGATCCGGTTGAGCCTCCACGCGCATTGTTGACTCGACCTAGAGTCTAGAGTTAATGTTCGTGCCGGCTCTGATGGTGAAGCGGCGGTCAGACACCATTTCCATCGCTTTCCCAGCAGTGCCTTCTCCTGTGCGAAGTTGAGAAGACCATGCTATTTTCCTTGTGTGATTATCTCCTTTCGCTGACACTCGATGCTGCCGAGCTGCTACTCTGAGCGTGTCGATCAATAGCGCAAATCCTGATCAACGATTACACATCTGTCCGGTGCATCCCGGTACAGTGCATCGCTACAGTTCTGAAATCGCATAGGCTGCAAATGTACAGTGTGAAACATAGGCCTGATCAAGCACCGAGAATCGACCCATGTCTAAAGGGCTCTTTGCTTCAAGCTTTGAAAGCTGCCGGAAGAGGCATGGCATTCGATTATGATCAGAGTTGTGTGACACGATTAAACCCCGCATCTCTCACGCGTGAGCTCGCGTCGAGGGGGGTGTGATTTGTCACCGACTTGTGTGCACGTACACCTTGGTTGCTTGCTACGTCTCATGCCCGCTTTGTCTCACTCGCAGCTTGACTGCTCAAGACGTGCCTCATGCAACGTCCAGCAAAAGGCCGCTAGTGCGTAGGGTCGCCCTAGCTTTGTGTCTTAGCAGTGCAGTTAAGCTAACAGTGCTATATTCCGAGTGGACCTCAAGCCTGTCTGTTTGCCTGGTCCGTTTTGGTCTGGTCTGTCTGTCTCTGTTTCTGTCTCTCTCTCTCTCTCTCTCTCTCTCTCTCTCTCTCTGTCTGTCTCTCCCTCTCTCTCCCTCTCTCTCTAAAATGCATCTGTCTCGCACTACTAAGCCAGTGTATGAACAATCATGAAGTAAATGTGTGTAAATACACAAACGCACAAGCAAACAAGCAACGACACACACAGAGACATACACATACATATGTATATGTATATGTATATATATACATATACATATATACATATACATACATACATATATCTCTATATATATATATTGATTGAAAAATACTGATGCAGATGTTTGCAAACGCATGTGTGCATGCGTGTACACATATGTGCACGCATAGGTGCATGCTTACTCGAATTTCAAAGGTTAGGGGATTTAGGCTGAAGGTTTTGGTTTCAGGGTTTTGGGTTTAATAGCTGAGAGACAAAGTTTGGGTTCAAAAAATGGGTCTAGCGTTTGGGGGTCAGGATTTTGGGGTTGCGGTTCAAAGGGTTTTGGGTTTTGAGGGTGTGGAGCCGTGGGTGGCTGTGGGTTTGAAGGGTTTAGGGTGTTGGCTTTGGGGTTTTCGTGCGATGATCACACTTCGAGAGCCATGTGTTTTGCATATAAAGTCCTTTGTCAAGACCATGTCAGCAGAGCTGCACCAGCAAAGCAACCTGTACCTAATACAACATGTGCAAAACCCTCAACCAGCCAAGTCAACGAGACCAAGCCGTTACAACAGATTCAGTAAATCCCCATAAACCTCTGTTATCCTGACCAGACTGTTTATAAGACCGAAGCCCTCGACCAGCAGCAAGGCCAGAGCCAACCGTCCAGGAGCAGTACATGCCATTGCCCTCGGAGAAGTTCTCTTGAGCCTTTCGTTAAGGTCCCCGCATGAAGGGTTTCGGATATGGTGTCTAGGGTCTAGGGTTTGGTTAAGGAGGGTAGGCTTTGTCAGGCATTGGCATGTAGGTTTCAGGTTAGGTTTAGAGTTTGGGAGATCTTCACATTAAGAGGTATGGTGGGAACACCGACGGGAAAATCCCAATAGGCCTCCTTTGCACTGGCGTGAAGAGGGATCACAGTGGAGAGCTGAAGGCCCACAAAAGTCCTGGGCCTGACGTGCTAAGCCCTGAAAGCTGAAAACCTACATCTAATACCCGAAATCGTGAAGCGCCCAGGCAAGTCCGAGTGTGAGTGTTGAAACATTAGGCCCAAAACCCTGGAGAAAGAGCCCCGAGCCGAACTCCTTGCGCAGCAAGGCCGGATGCCCCTCCAGAGGCTCAGAGGCCCCCGCCTCCGCCAGCGGAGGAGAGGCGGAGGAGCTTGGCCCTCGAGAAAGTCTGCGGTACTTGCGGTCTTAATTGGTGCGATTCAGTAATTATCGCCATTGATGTGGCCATCGTTGCTAGTAGCCTTGCAAGTGCAATTTCGCCACGGGTGAGTTCACAAATGCCCAGCTGTTTAGTGGACCCCTACCCACTGTTTGCCAATACCTTTTATGATATGAGCCCTTTTTGCTCCCCAGACCCCCCCGTCGTGTAGAGTGGTACATAACTGAAGTACACGGGTGCAGTAGTAGTACACTAGTAAAATCGTCCGATGGTACACTAGTACAGTAGTATAGTGGTAGGACAGCAGTAGTACAGCAGTGGCGGTGGCGGCGGCTGCATTGGGTATGGTACAGTAGTGCAGCGGTACAATAGTACGATGGTAGAAGGTAGTCCACTAAGCAGCAGTACAGCAGTAGTACCGTGACGGCAGTTATTGCTGCAAAACAGGCTGCAAACCCCCTTAAAATCCAGCCGGGGTCCATCAAATCCTTATGGAATACTCTAGATGCATGCCTGAGCCCTTCTTGTTGTCTTCTACGCTGTTGAGATTTATCATTGGCACAAAAGAAAACAGGAGCACATGACGGCCGGGGCAGCAACATGTAACAAGAACAAGCTTACTACAAAGGTAAAGAGGGTCGCCAAATCAATCACAGTGCCTCGCTACCTTAAGCCCTGAACCCTGAGAGTACTGCCATTTTGGTTCAAGCCATTTTGGCTGCTGTGTCCTCGGCATAGCTCGCGAATCTCCGCATAAAACCTTTAGGGGCACCCTAGAGTCCCCTCCTCGTCCTGAGTCAAACCATGCTGTCAGGGTTTGCGGGGGCGATTGGTGCACGTAAGGAAGACGGGGATGTAGAGAGAGTTGTGTCTCAGAAGACCGCTGAGATTGGGGATGATCTTTTTCTGCATCAAGGCGGACAGATCACAATCCGTCCTCTCCCCGTAGCATCGAAGCGGCTAATGCTGCTGTTTGCCTCTGCTTGTGGAGGGCTTCTTAAGGTTGAGGAAGTTGGAGATAGGGTTATCCTTGACTGGGATGCGGGGCGTGAGATGGCCGTCGATCGTAGTGCACCAAGAACAGCTGCAGAAGCCGATTTGCCCCTTGAAGGGCCCCCCTTCGGAGGCGCCCCAGTCCGGACGCGATTCTTGAATACGACTTCATTAAAGAAGATGGGGTGGATGAGCTTGAGTTTGCAGCAGATGAAGGGCAACCCCTGACCCCGCGCTCGGAGGTTCTTTCACCGGGTTTCGGGACAGCACTCAAGACAGACCGGGGTCAGATCTTGCCCCGCCGCCTTTTGCTGGCCGTACATCGGAAGCGGGGCAATCGGGTCTTTTGACTGGCTAGGGTAGCTCGGGGGCTGGTTCTCCTGGGGATAAGGGTCCCCCAACAAGCCGGCGCCTCTTCCTCTCATTCAAAGAATTCGATGCACTCGCCTGATCCAAGGGGTGAAGGAGATTCAAAAAATCCTCAGAAATCTGGAATGCCTCCGACTGGCTTTGAGGAGACCCATCCTCCTAGACGCTACCCCTGTGAAGATGAAAAGACCCCGATGGCACCAGCATGGCTATCGGGTCTGCGCGGGGATATACAACAGTTAGTGCATCAGCAAGACGCCTTCCTTGTTGAAGTTTTTATATGCACTCAGACTGCTCAACAACATGCTGCTGCCAACACTACCTTGACAACCAGGTCGGAGGCACATGGGAAGCTTCATGCTGATCATGAGGCTCGCATAGCAAAGCTGGAACCAGAGCTTGCAGACTATCGAAGCAGGGCACTTTCCCCCTTCACTCCCAGAGGACGGATACTCCCCGGAGCCTTGGTGGGTTGTATCTACCACAGCATCCTCTATAGGAGGACGCCCTATTGATGACTTCCAGATTGTGCTTGGGGGGCTTTCGTAATGCCAAAAGATGTGATCTGCAGGCTGAGATTAGGACCTTTTTCAAGCACCAAGGCGCCCCTGGAGTACTGCAAAAAGTTTATGCCCCTTACTTGCGTAGCAACATTGCACGTTTGACGTTGAACTATCCGGGGCATATGAACACAGGCGCACGTAGGAGGGCTCAAACGCAGGTGATTGATGATTGAAACTCTTAAGAAAGCCTACGCTACAAGCTCCATTCCGGGACAAGAGGGCGCTGTTATATGGACCCAACGCAACAGACCCCGCAGAAGATTCGGTCTATTCTTAAGGCTAAGGACCTAATGGAGGGTTTTGGTGATTCAGCACGGGTCGAATGCGAGTGGCGTGGTTGTGTCGTCGTGTCTACGTAGATGGTCAAAATGTCCTCGTTCATGCACAAACCAGGCCGCTTCCTGAAAACTGGCATCATCTTTCGGATGCTCCTGGTCAGCACAACGGCTGGTACATCGACACTAGTCTTGTGATAGCCAAGACCCTTTTGCTCGCCCCAAGTATCGTCGCACCTTGTGCGGGCGCTGGTCGCTCGATTGCAGCAAATTAGATGCATGCGTGCAAGAATTAAATGCAAACAAATCAGACGTGAGTGTGCTGGAGCACCTCAGAGAGGCTTCAGTGGTGAAGCCGCCGTCATGCAGGTACAGAGATCCGCCGGAGGTTCTAAAATTGATCTCGAGAAGAAAGGAGGCTGTTGATCTTCCTGAAAGGGATCGGTTGGTCAAGCAAACTCGTGAGGCGAGAGCCGAAGCTGAGGTTGAACACAAGACCCAGCTTCTTGAGGCGGCGCAGAAGGGGGATAGGCGAGCCATTGGTTTTCTTTGACGCAGCTCCGCGTCGCCCGCCGCAGATGCGGGTTTTCTGCAAGGGGCAGGATGGGCCGAAGCTGCACGAGAAGGGGTTAGAGACCTCTATCTAGCCAAGTACTCTAAAGAGGATGACACTCCTACTCAGCCCCTCATAGACTATCTCGAAGCACTATCCCGGAGCTGAAACTCCATCTTAGTAAACTCGATCCCCGTGCATGTACTGGGGAGGATGGAGTTCCCCAAAGTCTTCTCATCGCGATCCTTGGTTGTGATCTCGGGGGGGCCTTTTATGCCTTATTTAACAGAGTCCTTGAGAAAGGGAAGTTACAGCTGAATGGAGAACTGGGAGAATATGTGTTATTCCAGCAATCAAACTCCCTAGCAAAGCCTCAGATCTTCGCCTTATTTGTTTGACTACTACCACTGTAAAGTTGTTTGGTAGGGTGCTGATGCATACAATGCGAAGGCTTCTGCCTGCATGTAATTCACTGCAGCTTGGTTGCCAACCTGGCCGGCAAGCCATGGACGGGATCAATGTCACTAGAGCCGCAATTAGTGCAAGTGCAAGATACGCTCAACCCCTCGAATTCGCTAATTTGGATATACGAGCTATGCTTGCCTACCTGTTGCAAGCTGCCCCAAACCGGGACTCCGCTCCGATAATGAAGTAATTGTAGAAGTGGGGGGGCCCGCATTGGGCACAGCGCTTGGAAAGGGGATCCTCCAAGGAACCTCTTGTAGTGCCGAGTTGTTCTTCAGAATCATTGCATGGGCATTTGATTCTGTCATTGAGAACCTTGATGAGGCTCGCCCTAAGATACTCCAGCGAGCATTTTTCCTTCCTCTACTGCTTTATGCGGATGACATTGCTGCTGGGTCGAGACAGTGCTAACCTTCAGCACCGACTTCGATTGGTTCAGAGCACGCTGCAAACAATTGACTTACACCTAAACCTGGGGAAGTGCTCGGTTCTCAGCGGTCCCGATGCCGAATCGTATGGTATTTGGGGACTTCGTTCCTTTTCCTCCCTTTCTTGCTCTGATGTCCTGGTGTTCCTGGGCATTCCTCTGGGTTTTGGTGTAACGAGAGAAGATGCTCTGTTCCACCGTTTTCATAAGGCCCCGGCTAGCCTTTATTCCACTTCATGCATTTAAGCGGAGAGCATGCGTCGCTTGCCACGAAAGTCGGGATTTTTCAAACCTATGTCAGTGGTAGATGGCTGTGGGCTTGCCTTTCGGTGTTCCACATTGTTAAGCTGTTGAAGTCTGTCGACACGATGTGCAACACGTTGCTGCTCAGTCTTCGTCCTGTTCCTGCAGGTGGGCTGCTCGATTGGGTGTATACGGGGGTTTCTTCGACGAGCAATTAAGCTGCTGTGTCATAAACTTCCCTACATGCCCCAATGGGGCAAGTCTTGGCTTCACAGGTTCTGGAGGTTTTGGGGACATACAGCCAGGGCCCGTCCAGGTAGCCCTTTGCGACTGCATGTTGACAATCTTCATTGGTTCCGCATCCGGAGGGGTTGGACAAGGGCCGGGATCGTCGTTGATACGAATGCACGAAAACTCCAGAAGGCCATGAAAGAAAGTCCCTCCGCATAGACATTCAAGTTGACAAGCAGCAGCCCAAGTTAGGTTTCTCTGGAATCAGCTTGAGACTTACTGTGTTTCTTATTGGCTGGGACCCTTTGCCAGTTTCTCTTCCCTCCGAATACCTGCTTGGTAAACAACTTGTTGTGATCCACCATCTCTGGGCCTCGCTCCGCCCTGCTCGCTTCTTTCCGCTGGAGGAGCCGTAGGACCTTCAAATGCTACACATACAGCCGATCTATAAGACCTTTTGGAAGCGTAGTGGATCTTTTGTTTTGTTGGTGCAGCATGAAGATGAAGGCTGTGCGACTTTGAGATTTGAGATTGGAGAGAACGGGCTCAAACGAGAGGAACTCTCGCTCCTCCAACTTACTCAACACAGGCAAAGGATAATCATGCCCTGCAAGTGCTTGTTCTCCTTGCTAAATCTGTGTGCCGTTTGCTGGATAAAGGTAAGATTTCGCTAGCTGTCATTGTCCAACCTTCATCCGTAGAATTGCACTTCTTGCAGAATGCTCGCATCTTGACCCTATCCTGTTGTCTGCTTGCTGCGCTTGCACGAGCTTTGGACCTTAGCGAACCACCCACCTGCTGTAGCAAAGTGCTGCCTCAGATAAGTGGTCCCCAGTGCCAAGAGGGCCACAATTTGAATCGCTTGCATCCAATTCAGTTGAATTCCCAGCGTATCGGCCATGGTTGACGTTTGCAACGTCAGGTGTTATGGAAGAGGGGGGCAGCGATGGCACAATTTGAGCCGGAGTGCTGAATCTCACCACCTCTCAACACGGCTCACATGCGCGAGTGGACCAAAGCAAGCACACAGCGACCTGCGACAGATGCAGATGCACATGAAACATAACAGTCGACTCATCGTGTCAGCGTATAGGATTTACCTGCCCGTCCTGCCCCGCGCTTTGTTACGCCGCTCCACATGCGATCTCACCCCTGGATTTGCTGGGGGGAGTGTTGTGAGAGCTTCAAGAGGAGCAGGCTGTTGGAGCTCAAGCCGTTTGAGATGCAACACGTTCTAGGTGATGCGTGAGAGTTCATCGTCAAATGCAAACAAGTGTCCTGAGCACACAAAAGATCGAAAGGTATGGTATCTTGGGTTCTTGAAAACCAGTCCCGTTGTAGTGGTTTCGCAGGCTCAGAGTTATAAGCCGTGAAAGAGGTGCTCAAAGTCCACTCCGATTGCCTACGGAGGCCCTTCCCATATTGGGGAAAAGATCCTTGGCTTGACAGAAGAGCAGATGACTCTTCATCAAGGCCAGTGTCGTTCCTCTCAGCGAAGAGCCGATGGACTGGAGGAGACGAACAAACTCATCTCCTCGGTGGCGGCCCAACGTCCGCACCTCGACCTCATTGTTGAGGTGAAGAACGAGCTGGACATGGTTCGACAACGGGTCGAGTCGGCAAGCTCCCGTTTGGAGAACGGGCCTTCAGCTGCCCTGACCTCGTCGGCCAGAGCGGAGGAGAAGTCCACCCTGGCCCAGGTCAGGACACTACCAAGGGCCATCAGGCCCTCCACAAGCCATGGACGACTGTGGCGAACTTGGTGCGGAAAACCCTGGCCACTGACGCGCAGGACCTGATGAAGGTGATCCCTGGCGCTAGCTGGGGACATAGAATTCATCAAGAAGAATCAGATCCCCCTGAACACGGCGCAGGATGTTGAAGCCATAAGGCGCAGATTGTTGCAGCCATGCAGCACAGGCTTGATGATGTGGAAACTGCCTTAGGAGGAATTGCTGAAAAGCTTGACGACACAGTCAACGACAAGGTTGACAAGGTCCCAGAGCACCAGGCATGAATGGCAGCGTACCCGCTTGCCCTCTGCAATAGGTGGACAAGTGGGTCGGTCTGGCAGGCCTTTGAACTTGAGAGGACTGGTTTGGCTTCCTCCTGTTGAGAAGTTCTTGGAGCGGCATCCTTTATCAATGTTCGAATTGGTATTGCATGCTGCAAGCGCCGGAAACTGCGACAGTCAGGGCTCGTACCTGGGATAGGTACTTCTGCGGTCGGTTGATGGGGATGTGTGTGAGCCTGGGAATGGGCCGTTGGCCCGAACTGCAGCTGCTATATCCTGGTGGATGAGTTACAATCTGGTACAAATCTGAATGATACGACCTCTGGTTTCACATGTCTGTGTGCCTCGCATGATGCATGAATTGAGGACTGTTGCAGTGCTTTACACTGCTCCAATTTGATCTGCATGAAGCGAGGACTGGGGAATACCGTGCTCAACTCATACTGTAGCGCTGTTGGGGGACGATCTGCTTTCTTGGCCGAGAGTGAGCCATGACGACCCAGACCTATATGTGGCTCGAGGACTCAGGAAGTCACAATTGCAAGGCTCGTCCATGAGTCTCTATCGCCTTCGAGAGGTTCTGAATAATTCGCTGCAGTTTCAATTGGAGTAGATATTCTGTTGCATGACAAAGTGAGCGGTTCAGAGAATTTGTAAATGAATGAATTAATCTGCGTGCCAATAGGGCGCGTAGACCTTCTAGAGTGACGTGTGTTGGAATTCGAATCGCATGTGACAACCGGAGACGCCCCGTCTTTTCAGTATTTATGATCTCCTACTTGGGTATCAAGACTTTTTTTGCCGCCTTCAAGCGATCCTGTGTGTACATGTCGGCCCGAAAGCCTGAACTAGGCATTCATGCATACGCAAGGAATTGGGCTGAGAGAGCAGGGTACCCCTTTAACAAGGTTTTTACTATTGGTCCAGTGTTGATGTCCCAGCTTTCTCATTTCCTGCAGTCTCACCCAGAGCCGACTTAAGACCACAAGCCTCGCCTGCATTGTCCGAGTGTGAGAGCCGAAGCAAGTGAGACGTTCAATGCGTGGTTTCAAGGCCCACGGAGAAAGAGTCGAAGCAAGACTCCGCGCCGCAACCGTCCAGCGCTAAGGATGTTTGTCAATAGGCTAGGGTTTACAAGGGTCTAGGGCTTAGCGAGTTTGTGCAGGTCTGGGAGAGTCAGGGACGGGGTGCTTCTAGCAGCAAATGGGTGTTTGGAGTGGTTGGCGGTGCCATGTCCGACCGAAGTCCAGAACCTGGTTATATTCCAACATTCACGCCCCAAAAAAAGGTAGAGGGATCCATTTGTATTGTCAACGTCCGAAACAGGCCGGGGTCTATATTGGAGTGTATATTGTGTAGCCCTCCGGCTACCATGACAGACTCCGCAAAAGGTCTTGTTACTGTGTCTGTCGTACTGCTACATTATGCTGTGAAATTAGGTTTGACTTATGCTCTTGTTGGAGGTACAGGTTTTTCAACATATGAGTTCGAGGATGCAGCCTAGCTATTTGTGATAGGCGAGTATCGAAAAAGATTCCCGCAAATCTTACTTGACCGCTGTCCTGCATTGAAACATGGAGATCTCTCTGAGAACAGTTGTCTAGTCAGGAATTCAGCCGGATGTAGAGTTTACGTTTTGGCGAATGATCCGATTCCCAGCTGAGTAGCCTCAAGGAGATCTTAGGGAGTTTTCAGCATAATTCATTCAGAACTGGGACTGGTGGAGACTGGCACCTGGTGGTTTCGGGACGGGTTCCGGGTGCCAGGCTGTTCATGGAACCTTGGGAATGTCATGGGCTTTCTTAGCCGTTATAGGAATGACCCCTTCGCAGTTGCTTCTCGGATGCGCCACACACAAATTGTAGCTCGAGAGGCAAGAGAGGTGGCGGCTGGGACAACGAAGAGGCGGCCTCCTTTGGAGGATGTTCTACAACATGGTTTCTTCGACACACCTTTTCATCAAGTACATCTGAGGGAACTCCGAAGTACTGTATCGCAACCACAATAATGCCAGCTGGAAGGATGTTGTCATTGTCTCGTGGTCTTCCATCAGAATCTCTCTGAACTCTGCGCATCGGCAGCACTTCATACTGCTGAGAGCTTCGCAGCCCCTGTGTCCTACACCACGAAACTTCTACATATTCAGCTCGGAAAGTGAGCAACGCCTTCTAGAAAAAGGCAGTCGGCCCCAAATGATCAGATTGTCCGTCCAAGTGAGTCCGAAGGGAAGTGATTCAGGACACAAGCCACCGAAAGGCAGAGAAACAACCCGACACCCACGAAGGTGATACCACGCCTTAAAGGCCCAACCTGTCCCCCCCATTCCCCCCTAAGAAAGGGCAAAACACCGACACACAAGCCTTCAATGCCGAACCTTAGACCCTACATTCCTCAGTGAAGAACGAAGATGCCGCAATAGCATTTGTAAACGGCACTGACAGGGCGTACAGCTTACCCTGTCCTTCAGTTCCGCACGACTGTACCCCGTCATGCGGGCTCGTCCTAGCAGGTGGGAGGCAACAAAAACATTCTGAATCAACAGCCCAGCAGGCGCCACCGGCGGTCCCAGCACCGTCCTCGTTCACCGCCCAAGCAGCGCCTTCGAGGCTCCACTTTAGTACAGAGGATTTGCCGCGAAATTTGGGTTTTCAATAGGGTTTGATGAGGGCTTGTGACTAGTGATAGTTAGAGCCAGAGTTGCCTTTTCGGTTTCCGGCCACGGGGGCTTGGGTCAAGGGCCCCTTGAGTCAGGACACCGTTCCAGGGTTTAGGGGCTGAAGGGGGATTCAGGGCTTAGTGCATTGCAGTCCCTGCTCAAAAAAAGGGTTGAGGGGGAGGGGTCTCTGCTTGGGCACACGTTCTGGGCAGCGGGAGCTCCCGGGCGACGAGGCAAGCCCGCTGCAAAAGGGGTGGTTTGTAGAGTTTCTAGTTTGAGAGTGAGGATGGAGGAACATTCCGTAAGCTATATGTGTGTGTGTGTGTGTGTGCGTGCGTGTGCATGTGTTTGTGTGTATAGCGAGCCCCTAAAGCCTCAAAGCCTGAAAACCTGAGTCCGTAACCGCACAGCCCTCCTGAACCAGGAGATCCTAAACGGCCTGAGCCCTACAAAGCCCACCATGATTTATCCGGTCATCCTGAACCTCATGGCGGAAAGCCTGCGCCAGGCCGGCACTACCACCCGGTGCAGCCCCGGTCTCAACTTACCGGTCGTGTCCGAGTCTGTAAGTGACGCCGAAGCGGTTGTGGTTCGGGATACGGAGACACTCAACAGAGGATAGTGTTGATCCCAGAGACGCTCTCTAAAGGAGAGCCTGTTGGCAGGCAGTCCCCATGTAGGAGCGGTTGTGCTTGTTCTTGTCTGTGGACTGCTGTGAATACGAAGTGAAGACACTCCGCTGCTGCTCTCTGTGGAGCTTCAAAAGAAGACGAGGAACCCTGGATGCTTGCAAGCCTCAACCGGAATAAGTCAACTAGTCAGACTGTTTATGGATGCCTCACCTCTGAACGACGAACCGATAGCAATCCGACATGGCCCTGTTTCTGGAAGCCCGGAACAGGGATGAAGCCAGAGCCGTAGGCAGCCCTTATAAGCAGACCCCAAACTCAGCACTCTGCGACGCTTTGAGCGCCTGGGACATCTGAGTGGTTTTTCGCTGGAACGCGCCGCATGTTTGAGTTCTCCGAGGCGCCTCCCATGCTCCCTGGGCCGGCTCCAAGTGATGTGCTCGGTTTTCTAGGGGGGCGGGAAAAGGCGGGGGGAATCGTAGAATGTATCCGAGGGATTCGGGTTCAGAATGGTGACGCGAGATCTGGGTGGAAACGTTGTTCAGCAGCCTTTCTCGCAACTCTCGATTGGCTTAGCAACGAAGCGGACGACTAGTCAAGTGGAAACCAACAGCCCTGCAAAGCTGGGATCCCGGAAAGGTCCGGATGGTGTGCTTGTGGGGTGAAAGAATGTTTATGCTTCTGCATAAGCCCGTGTGCTTGCATGCTATGCATATATTTTGTGCAAAACTGTTGTAGCTGCTGCTCCAAGGCACGAATCCTGAATCGCAACTCTCCGCTCTAGATCCTCTCACCTTGCAGCCTTGCGCCCTGAGGCGTCCGCATACGATCTTAAGCACAGTGGTTGTAAGATGGCATGCAAGGATATCCATCATCTTGAAGGCTACATATGGCGGTACAGGTAGCAGCCATAAGCTTAAACGCGACACTCTAGAACAGAGGTCAAAAGCCGAACCCCGTTAAGTTCGGAGTCGCGAGGAGGAAAAGTTGAATCCGAAGCAGAACTCAGTTCATACTCAACTGTTACCAGAATCCGCCGCACACACCTGTGGTACTTTCCTGGCTTGCCCTGCGGGAGCCCCACAGACAACCCTAGACCCACATGCGAAGCTTGCTGTATAGGATGAATGCTTTGCGATGGCCACATGACCCTATGTCGCGATATCTCCTGTGCTCTCGACTGAACCCTGCAATGTAGGCCTGTCCTATCTACCTAAACTTTTTGAACCACCTGTCCAAAGCCTTCCGAGGCCATCCGGTTCCAGTGAACCGCTTCGGCATCCCGGAGGTTCCCATCTTCCGGCTCGCAGTAGTATCGTCGTAGCAGAAGACGGAGTCGTGGTCGTAGTAAGGGCACGTGGGAGTGCGTTCATGTTTAGAGTTTCTTCGAGGTTGAACATCAAAAGGGCCTACTTGTGGATTGTGTTTGCGGCGAGGCTGCAGTTTGGGGGAGGTCGATGCTGTTTTTGAGGGCCTTGCATCGCTCTCGAGTCTCGGGTTCAAAGCTTTCGGCATTGCGGATGCCTCCGCTCTGTGTGCGTGTGTGTAGAGGACTGGGACAAGTGTCTTCTGCGAGGCAACGCCCGAGGCGCTAGCAGCTGCAGTCTTCCGGGCGCAGCAGGCTCCGGCTTTTGGGGCTTGGGGCGTGTGCTTCCTCTCCGAGTCCGAGGCCATACTGCACCTATGTTTCGTGTCGGAAAGCCCCAGATGCTAATTGTAGGGCCTTGTAGGGTTTTTTTCAAGGAGAGACTTGGACGTAGCACTTTAGCAGCAAAGCCAATTTTCTTTCAAGCGAGCAGTGCTTCAGCTGCAATAGGGATATTCACAGCATCAGAGCATCGCTTAGACTCCAAGCCCAAATCATGATCCGACACCCAAACTCTTGAACACGAAACACCAAGCATAAAACCTAACTTTCAGACAGAAGCAATCGTGCTCCAAGCATGGCATAGGTGGAGGCGGCTGGCCTGGAGGCGCCCCGGTGTTTTTTGCGAGGGCCTTTTTCTATGAGGTTTGGGAATGTAATAGATCAGCAAGTGTTTGCGAGGGTGTAATTTAGAGGTCTGAAATCGTAATACCCAGCAGGCTTAGAAGAGTCTGCGTCAAAGTGTCAGAGGATCTTTCAGGGTTTTATACGGGCTTGACTATCTGCAAATAATGTATCCTCAAAGTCCAAGGTTTCGAGGTCGTAGCAGTAGCAATAGTAGTAGTAGTCGTCGTCGTCGTCGTCGTCGTAGTCGTAGTCGTAGTCTTCGTCGTAGTAGTAGTACTAGTACTAGTGCTAGTAGTACTGGTAGTCGTCGTCGTTGACGTTGTGGTGGTAGCAGTAGTAGTAGTAGTAGTAGAAGAAGTTGTAGTAAGTGTAGTAAGTAGTAAGTAGTTAGTAGTACGTAGTAAGTAGTAAGTAGTATGTAGTAAGTAGTAATAAGTAGTAAGTAGTAAGCGGTAAGTGGTAAGTGGTATGTAGTAAGTAGTAAGTAGTAAGGCGTCGTCGTAGTGGTAGTGGTAGCGGTAGTGGTAGTAGTAGTGGTAGTAGCAGTAGCAGTAGCAGTAGCAGTAGCAGTAGCAGTAGTAGTAGTAGTAGCAGTAGTAGTAAAAGTAGAAGTAAAAGTAGAAGTAGAAGTAGTAATAGTAATAGTAATAGTAGCAGTAGGAGTAGTAGTGGTTGTGGTGGTGGTGATGGTAGTAGTGGTAGTAGTGGTAGTCGTAGTAGCAGCAGCAGCAGCAGAAGTAGAAGTAGTAGCCGTAGCCACAGTAGCCGCAGTAGCGGTAGCAGCAGCAGCAGCAGCAGTAGCAGTAATTAGCAGTAAGAGTAGAAGTAAGAGCAGGAGGTAAGAGCAGGAGGAATAGTAGTTGCAGCAGCAGCAGCAGGAGGAGGAGGAGTACTAACAGGAGGAGGAGGAGGAGGCGGAGAAGCAGCAGCAGCAGCAGCAGCAGCAGCAGGAGGAGCATGTGCACTGACATCAGTTCCCAGTTTGTATTCTATTCTTGACTAGTGGTCGCATGGATGGCAATGTGATGGGACCCTAGTGCCTGCTTCTGTTGCCCGCAAGGGATCGTTGGATTGTTGCGTACCACTAATCTGGGGGAGGCTGCTGACATTATATTCTCAGCTACTTGATCAAGATGTTCGGTTTGCCTGAAGATCTGTCTTGGTGTTGCAGCGAGCTGCAGAAATCTCGCTAACCCAACTGCATAGCTTGCAACCTTGACTAAACCCAGTTCTGAAAGCTGCTACAGGCCAGAAGCCCAACCCCATTGTCTCAAACGAGATTCAATCCACCTTCATTCCGCTCATCATATTTGAGAAGCCCCTCTTGCCACGACGCCAGGACCGGTTCCAAGGCTCCAGAGTCTCTTCTTCTGTTGCATGAGTCGGGGGCGTTTATTGGATTGGGTGAGTGTGTTCCAACCTCCCGTCCGACCGCCTGATCTCCCATATAAATGCCCCGAAGAAGCGCTCCAGGGCTAGCACTGGCTAGAGCAGCGACGGTTAGTGCCGGACATGGGTGCCCAGGTGATCCCACAGCAGACCCTTTTCGGGTGAACAAATTTCTTGTCAGCCAGCCGCAGCCCTTTATACATTGTTAATATACATGAGTGATGAGTTTCTAGCAGTTGTGCTGTCAGTTTGACATTGAAATCTGCTTAAGCCTAAACTACCAAACCCTACAGCAGACCCTAGACTCTAAATTACCACATTCTACCCTAAACCCCACACTCCCGCAGTTGGCAAAGAAGTCGAAGAAGAAGAAGAGCGGATGGTCCTGCTGCTGAAGGACCTTTGGCAGTTTACCTATTGCCTCCATTGTAGTTCCTTTTCTGGGATACCCTACAGGATCCTAAATATAGAACTGGATGAACCCAGAGATCGGAACCACAATGGATACTATTAGATTGTAGTCATAGATACCGTCATGGCAAATAACATATTAGTAAGTAATTACTAGTATAGTACTACTGCAAGTACTAGTGGTAGATGGCTGGTTTAGGGACCCATTCCTTCGAGGAATCCTCAGTATCCTTGTACGTGATGACGGTTGAACCCTAACCTTACGGACCAAATGGCCCTTCAAAGTAGGGGCCCTATACTACCCTTGTACCATGAATCCCTATATAGCATATGAACCCCAAACCCTGAATCCTAAACCCTAAACCCGGAACCTGTTCGGGATTTGTATCGTCTTTAAGGAAAGTCCTGAACCCGAAGCGGCGCGAGGGCTTTCCGTATTTCTGCTGCGAAGGATGCCTGCAAAGGGTGCCCGGGTCCCATGATTCCTGGAACTCCCTTGAGTCCAGTCCTTTCACGATTCCCTTCCCAGAATGTTCGTTCGATCTTGATCTAGAGTTGAAAATAATGCCACCCGAAACCCACGAACCCTCGAGGCCCCAAACCCAAACGTCAATCCCTTCATCCTGGATCCGAAAACCCTGAACCACCAAGCCTAGACCCCAAAAACTCCAAAAAACCAGGAACTTCATCCTTGAGGGTGGCAGCTGTTGGCATGGCTGGAGTGCCGATGCTCGCCGGAATTTGCAGCGAGGTTTGGTGGTTTAGCGGACCTCTTCCCTTCACCGGACCTCTTCCCTTGCTAGTGTAGGCAAACCTTCAGAGCTTCCTATTTGTGTGTCAGTGCACTTTCCGCCGAACGGGACTTGCATCGAGGTGCATGGATGCGCTTGGAATTTGATAGCAGCTCCACAGTTTGGCCAAACTTACATTCCTGAAGCGAAGCGCTTCAGAACTTCCGTTGCGTTGTGCGTTAGCATAGCAAGAGTTTCTTACAGTGTTAGTTTTCTGACTTTGAGGAACAGGGCACTTCTTTTGGGGTGTGAGACATGTCCTGAACCCCAGACCTTGTGTGCGTTGAGTACAACCGAGGATGAGCTGCTGCTTTTTGACTCCATACTGGCGCACCGACATGAGCAAACGCTTCTGAGCAAAGGCTAGCAGCTTTCAGGCTCAAGAGTAAAAGTGTTGCAGACTGACAGATCACTCCCTAAACCCCTATAGCCTATAACCCCAAAGCTCAAAAGGCACTCATCAGCTCGAAATTGCGGAATCTGAAGCAAGCGGAGATCCGGAACACATGATGTTCTACACCACAGCATCGCTTCGTTCTCAGTAGCACGGCTTTGCGGTCTAATGGAAGGCTCAGCAGGCCAAGCCATCACAACGGGAGGAGCTCTTCGTCACGGACCCCAGGACCATGGCATATT
>CAJNJA010009308.1:0-14880 GCA_905231915.1 Symbiodinium necroappetens | reverse complement strand
CCCCTAAACCCTAAACCACAATGCAGCTGGGTATCAACAGGAGAGCTGCAGGAATGACATGAAGCGGCTCAGGGTTCCGTCGTGATGGCTCACTGATCAAACCTCTAAACCCCAAATCCTCAAATCCTAGCCCGGAGCCTCTTCCCTCGTTTTGGTTTCCGTGTTGGGGTATGCACCCCCAAACTCTCAACCCAAAACTATAGTTAAAATGTAGGGGCCTTAATAATTAGAATAGGATTTTCAGGTATAATATACTATGAATACAATTAATAAGGAACCCGCCAAAAAAAACTAGTTTAGGTCACTATTAAGGCCCCTGCCCTATATTAAGCGCCAACAACACTAGACCAAGAATCCTCCAACCTGCTCTCAACCTCCTCCGCCCACTTCCCTAGGCCTCCAATAATGCCGAGGGATAGCGGGTGCTCTTCGATGGTCTTGTCAGACTGAGCCGGGGCTAGCTTTGACTGAGAGGTGAGGGTGAAGGGTTTCGGATTCAGGGTTTAGGGCAACTTAGAATATCGGGTTGGGGGAACCTTATAGGCTTGGTTGGTATTTGGGATAGCTCGGCCCTTGCGATTTGCGCAGACCCCTAACACCATAAACCAGACCTCAAACTCTAAACCCTCAAGCCCTGAAACCCTGTGAGACCTAAGCCACAAAGCCCTAAACTCTGCAAACCCTCAAACCATAAAACTCTAAACCTGTAAAGCCCAAAAACCTGAGCCCTGAGAGCTCTGCGGACCGGTAGCTGATGGGCGTGTTGTACTTTCAGCATGGATCGGCCGTTCTATAAATTATAAGGGATTACGGGTCTTCAGGGTTTAGGGAAGATGCTATTCTTCAGGGTTCTGGATCAGGGTCGCCCATGTTCTGAAACTCCTATCTACCAAGACAGACCCCAGCACCCCTAAACCCAAACCACTACGTAAAGGGGCCGGAACACTTTGAATATTGTTTCGAGGGATATTGCAGAAGGGTCATAGGGAAATAGGAGTACTAAATAGCATTTAATTAGAGTATTCAGGCCGAGACGTTAGACTCGGTACAGACTATGGGATGATACACTCAACACAAGCACCTCCCAGGGAATCCCATACCCTCTAGAACTATAAGCGCCGAACATCTCTCAACCTCCATATGATCCAGAAGCCATCACCTCAGAACCCCAACCCCGAAACCCTACCCCCCTGATCAAACCCTCAACCATACCCAAAACCCTAAACCGTTGTCTCGGCTTCCTGGCCTCATCTTCGAGGTGGACAGTGAAGCTCTTGTGAGAGAGCTGATGCACCAGTTGCCCAGCTGGCAGAGAGCAGCTCTGGCTTTCCAGGTTTAGGGATTTAGGGATTAGGGTTTAGGGTTTGGGATTTACGATTTAGGGTTTAGGGGTTGATTACCTGGACCCCAAATAACGTACCTTTTTAGGGCTCCTTATTATATTTTCATTATAGATATATAAGTCCTTAAAAAGGTAGGTTCTTTGGGGTTAAGGTAGGGTTTGGGGTTAAGGGGTGAGGGTGGCACACAGTTTTGATATGCTCTTTAACCAGGTCCGGGTCTTAAATGGTTAGTGTGAACGAATGTGAGAGGGGTTATAGCCTAGACCAAACACTTCACCTTGCGCTTCCTGGGATGGTTCCATGCAAAATGCAAAAACCCAAACCCGAAGCCCTACCTAGAGTAACCAATGCGCCTTTAAGCAAGGGATATGATCCAAAAAACTGTGCATCTACTGATGTTAAAGGTACCTTGGTTACTCTTACGTAAACCTTTTTGCTTATTTGGGGCTCTCTGGCTTCGGGTGTGGAACCTTCGGTCGACAGAATTATACCATGGCCCATAGTCATGTGCCTGTAGAATAGACAGTTTGGCTTTGAAGTTGCAGAAAAAAACCTCCAAAGCCCAAGTATGTAGGAAGTTCATTTGGGCTCTTAAGCGTCTGCTGTTTCGTGAGGGACAGACTGGAACGAGAGGATTTGGGACGGAAATTGATCCTGTCCATCCAAGGCTTTCGTCCCAGGCTTTGGCCGCCAGAAGTCAGAAGCCCAAAGACAGAGAGGGAGAGAGGAATGCAGCGGATCAGGAGAGATACGAGAGGCAGACACTGACTGCGGTGGTAAGTAATTACGTACCCTAAGCAACATGATTCCGAATTTTAGGCCTCATTGCAAACCTGCTTACCAAGTCCCCCGATCCTCCAAACTGTGCTGCTCCGACGGAACCGCGGAGCCGCACTTGCAGACCAGGCTAAGATTGCAGCTCTATGCTTGGGAGCTATTCTTCGGTAGTCCCCGGCATCCTCAACAGAGGCCCGTCACTTCCTGGTGCTAGACCATTAAGTAGGACCACGTCAGGGGTCGCATGAAGGCTTGGAGGGTATGAAACCCAGTGTTCAAAGCCTCGGGAAAGTATAGTCATTGAAATCGATACGAGTTCGTGGCCGCAACGATAGATCCGAAAGCTAGTATCGGCCAGGGTGCAACCCGCACGACAAAAAATGGCCAATGCGTCTCCATGCTCGAAGTTCGTGGGTCAAAGACCCCGCCGAGGCAAGGGTTCGTAAGCTTTTCCTGCTCCGAAAACGTGGTGCCGCCGCCGTGGGAGAGGAATAGGGGCGTACTAGAGCCGATGCTTTCGCGGAGTTCACCATGAGCCTTGCCCCGTTCGAAGAAGCGCCGAATGTGCTCCCGGTGCTTCTTGGCTTCCGCCTCATCATGCAGATGGCCAAGCATCGCCTGCGCCTAAACCTTAAACCCTAAACCCTGAAAGACCTACATCCTCGACCCGAAACCCTTTTGACGCTTGAAGCACCTGGTACCCCACGCTTCGGTGCTACAAGGGCTGAAGTTTCGATAACGTGTACCTTCAAAGGTTTCATCTCTTATGACAGATGTAGTTCCTGAAACAGGTAGGGTCTTAAGCTAGGGTTTTCGTAGACTTATGGTTCTCTGTGCCTCACTCACATGATCTCAGAAATAAAGACAAAGCTCCAAATGCATAAATGAGGATCGGTCAGACGACTTTCCATGGTAATTATGAACCACGGCAGGGCGGCCCTAACCCCAGTCCTAAGCCTTGAACCTTGCTAACCCTATGTCCCTTAACCAAGCTCCGTCGCCCTAAACTCGAAAGCCAAATATTTGGGTAACTGTCAAACTTATGATCCCTTGGGGAAGCCCTACATTTAATTCTTCTCTGAATACGGCATCCTAAAGTTTGGGAGCGCCAAAAGAGACGCCATTTCGGACAACCACCCATTTGGGAGCCCCACAGGGTGCTGCGCTATCTTCGTCACGCAGAAGATTGATGACATCGATGTTACCTTTTTGTGGTTTTAGGGTTTAGGGTTCCGGGATCGCGTGTGAGCAGGGTGCTTTGAGGGTTGTCTCAGGATTCAACAACGCTTGCTTCCTGGCATTACCGGCATTCTATCGGCCGTTCCACGTCAGGCCAAGCCTTTTGGGCCGCGACCGGCGACAAGACAACAGTTTCTAGACTTTTAGCTAATCACACATCAATGGCATCACTGGCAGTGTGGCAAGCGACGAGATGGGTGTCTGAATTGTGGCACCAGGCTAGCTCGAGCTCACTTTTGATCGGCTCAAACTCCTAGCGGGGAAACCTTGCCCGAAATCCTCTGTGGATTTGGTTTCCTTCTGTGTGCATTGGACGCATGATTTCTGTTTTATGGTGTAGGGAAGGGATGGCAGTGTCGCTGCGGGGTCGGACTGGCAATGCTTCTCTGTCCGGCGAGCCCTATAGTAGAGTAGACCCTATCAAACCCAGGCACAAGACTATAAGACCCACTGACTAACCCAAGCAAGTCTTAAACCCCGAACCCTAAACCCCTAAACTCCATAAACCCAAAACCCTACAAACCTCGACACCATACAGCCCCTAGACTCTAGACCCTAATAGCTATAAGCCCTACAAGCCCTTCAGTCAAGCCTTAAGGCTCTCTGGAACAGGAGAGCCCACGAGCCTCCCCATATCCATCAGTCCCACAGAGGCCCACGGAAAGAATATCCCTCAATGAGGGTTCTGGTTTAGGGTTTAGGGATGTTTAGGGTTTGGGGAGTGTAGGGTTTAGGGTTTAGGGATGTTTTGGGGTTTGGGGAGTGTAGGGTTTAGGGTTTAGTTGCGGGTTTCGGGGTCGAAACGCTGACAAGCAAGCCCAAAGCCTGAAACCCTGTAGGTCACTTCAGTCTTCAGCCTCAAGCCGTCGGAGGACTTTAGTTTAGGGGGTGGAGCCCATGAACCCTGAAGCCACAATTAACGGCTAAGGGCTGAGAGACGTTTAGGGTTTAGGGTACCGTATATCTAAAGCTTTAAACCCCATGCCCTAAGCCACAAACTCAAAAAATGACCCTCTTGACTCCAAACGGCTTTGAACTACCCAAGCCCCATCTCAAGACAGCTCAAACTGTTCAGTCCTCCAGCCCCTTGGTGTATAGGGGCCTCAACTGATAACAGTATGCCGGGGACCCTGAACCCTAAACCCCTAAGCCCTAAGCCCTAAACCCCTAAACCTTTAAACCCCTAAACCCCTGAACCCCCAAACCCCTAAACCCCTAAACTCCTGAACCCCTGAACCCCCCTGAACCTCTGAACCCCTAAACCCCTAAACTCCTGAACCCCTGAACTCCTAAACCCCTAAACCCTGGAAACCCCTATAAACCACTAAACCCCTGAACTTCTAAACCCCTAAAACCCTCAAAAAGCCCTATAAAACCCCTCAGACTCAACCCCTAAGCCCCCAAAAACCCTATAAACCCCTATAAGCCCCTATAAGCCCCTATAAACCCCTATAAACCCCTATAAACCCCTGAGCCGACGGCCGGTGTGAAAAGCTACATGCAAAAGGGACCTGCCGGGGCTGAGAGCGAGAGTTTCGGGCTTTTGGGGCCCGGGCCGGGCTGAGGGGGGCTTAGGGTTTAGGGTTTAGGGCTGAGGATTTCGGGGTTGAGGGTTTAGGGTTTTGGGGTTTTAGGGTTTAGGGCGTAGGGCTTCGGAGCTTAGGGTTTAGGGTTGAAGGGCTTAGGGTTTAAGCTTAATGTTTAGGGAATTGCTTTAAGGCTTATAGGCCTTGGGGTTTAGTTCAGAGCTTCGGGTGTCGTGCTTAAAAGTTTATAGGGGGTAGGGTTTAGGGTAGGCCAGAGAGCTTGAGGGCTTTGGGTTTTGATGCATCAAGGCTTCAAAAGCCCAAGACCTGAGCCGAGACCCTAAATGCCACGACGACGTCTGCTCCGGCAGATACCTGTTCCTATCATCAAACCGCAGTGGCAACTGTAGCAAGACCAGTTGCTGCGACTACAGCAACAGCAGCAACAAGACACCAAACAATGCAGCAACTGCAATGTACTATCACAACTACCACCACGACGACAACCACTCCCGCTACTACTGATGATGACTGCTACTGCTATTGCTACTGCTACTGCTACTGCCGGTGCCACTGCTTCTACCATGGTTGCTATTACTACAACTACTCTTAATGCTACTATTACCACCACCACCACCACCACCACCACGACTGCGACTACGACTATTACGACTACTCCTTGCTGCTGCAGCTGCTGCTGCTAGTAATACTTACCACTCCTACTGCTACTGCTGCTGCTGCTGCTGCTGCTGCTGCTGCTCCTGCTGCTGCTGCTGCTGCTGCTACTGCTACTGCTGCTACTGCCACCGCCACCACTACTGCTACTGCTACTGCTACATGTTCGTGGTAGTAGTGTGGCCGTCCTCGCGGTGGCAGAATGTCTCTGTGCGTTTTTTGTGTGAGAGGAGAAAGAAAGTATGGTATTCATAAACTAGGCAACACAATTGTGGCAAGATACCTCGTGACGCTACAAGTTATCAGCAGCAGAACCTAACAAGTCTGAAGACGACGACGACGACGACGACTACTACTACTGATAATACTACCAATAGTTTTCATAAGAAAAGCAACAAAAGTAAGAAGAAAAGTGCCTTTAGTCATTCTATCCTGGCTTAGTCGCGAAAGCACGAAGGCCGGGAACCCTTGATTCCTGAACCCTGAAACCCTTCTGAACGTCTGATAGACTGCTAGCCCTAAGGGTCCATGTACAGAAATTGTATATACTTTGACCTTTTCGTACCTATGTGGGGACTACTGTAAGGCCAAAATATAAACGATTTGGGTACCCTGACCTTCCATCCTTGAACAAATCTGGCTCGAAACCTGTCGACTCTAGATTCCTGCAGGAAGCCCACATAAACCAGCTCGCACCACAGAAGCACCTTCAAGCATCTGAATTCCTAAACCTTAAACCCTAAACCGTAAAGCATCTGGCCTGCCCTTGGCGTCCACCGTCACAGGCGCTTTGGCCGCAAGCAAATGCTTCACGCTCTCGAATTCTGAGATGAAGCACGGAATTTAGGGCAAAGGCTCTAGGCTTCAAGGCATCGGGTTTTTCAGGTCTTCGGGTTTTCCGATCAAGCACGGGTTGTTGTTCGGCATGGTTTACAAGGTGTAGGCGACCGATGCCAGGCCTGCTACTTGCGCAGTGCTTTGAGGGTTGAGGGTTTAGGGTTTTGGGTTTTGGGTTTAGGGCATCAGTCTCTCTGTCTCTGAGCTTGACATGTAAGTAATATGCGGTTTTACTGGATCTTGTCGGGGTTCTACAGGGTACGACAGGGATCTGAAGAATCAGAAAAGACGACTGCAGGTATATGTACCTCCTGTATTGAAACTTGATGTATAGTGACTTTATGCGGAGATTATCAGTCTAAATGTTGAGCCCGCTTTATGTATGTGTGTGTGTATATATATATACATACATAGAGAGAGAGAGAGAGAGAGGGTTCCACAACTTCCATGCTTGCAAGGCTACCCTGAACCTTCGTTCTTCAGCAGCCAAGGAGCTACCGCCGCAGCCCTCGCCGCTGACAGCAGCATGCAGCACCTCACATGCTTACCCTAAGGTCCCTTTAAGGGACCCCTTATAGTTTAAATGTACTTTAAACAAAGATTCAGGATTTAGGGTAGGCCTCTAAAGGACACCCAAAAGTTCTAACCATGTTTGGGCCCTCAAGCCCTGAAATATTGGTCCGGAAAGGTTGAGGAAATGCTAATGCTACCTCTCGATCTAAAACTGAGGCTCAGTCGAAACTCGAGGCCCGAAAAAGCAGTGTTTGTGTTACAGTGGTATACTCCCTGCGCCTTTGAGCATACTTCACGAGAAGTCGTCCTGCTGTCCTAAACCCTAATTTTAAACCCACAGTCTTTCTATAGGTTTACGGCTTACAGGTTTTAAGGCTTTCCATAGGGTCTCGTCTCACTGAAGAGTAGATATCAGACACAACCAGTTCGAGTGCAATGTGTTGGTTGTTTGCGCTGCCAGCATGAACCCCAAACCCTAAACCCCAATTGCCCTAAACCCTAAACCCTACACCCCCAAACCCTAAACCCCAATTGCCCTAAACCCTAAACCCTACACCCCCAAACCCTAAACCGCAATTGCCCTAAACCCTAAACCCTACACCCCCAAACCCTAAACCCCAATTGTAGCATCCATTAGCATCCTTGACGGACCCCCGAATGTGGGTCCCTATGCTGATGTAGTCTGCCCGGCAAACGTTGCTTTGAATCCCAAACCTGTCCTGAACCCTAGAGACAATAATTTTGAAGCCTTCGTGGCTAGAATATAATTTTGGAGAATTTACTAACTTTTCTCAAGAACCTTAAGGACATATGGTTACTGTTTCTTCAGGCCCCTTTTGATTCTCTGGTCACCAAATGCTAATCCCTTCCCCATCACCGGCCATGCAGGGCTCCTCAGATGTGCAGGACAAGTAGCGTCGAACTGTGGTCTCCCATCGATCATCACCTGAAGGGTTCAGGGTTTTGGGTTCAGGGTTTAGGGGTTAGGGTTTAGGGGTTTAGGGTCTAGGGTCTAGGGTTAAGGGGCTTAGGGTTTGTAGGGTCTAGGGTTTTATGGTGCTGAGGGTTGAGGGCATGCCTGTTTATCCAGGAACGGAATACAGGAAAACAAAAGCCTAAACTCCCAAAGCCACTACCTCGAAAAAGGAGCCTAGTCTGGAGAACTACCGGTATGCCATCCATGTACTGCCTCCGGTAAAGGACTTTTGCTTCTGTGGGATATCAAGGCCTCTGGAGATAGTCCCTTCCTGGGACCCTAAACCCTAAACCCTAAACTAAACCCTTAACCCTAAACCCTAAACCCTAAACCCTTAACCCTAAACCCTAAACCCTGACACCGTGGTTACCTCCTCTTCCGTAAGCCTCAGGAATCCCTCAAACCTCTGAGCCGAGAGTTCCAAACCTGACAAACCCGAAACCCCACAGCAGCCTCATAGAGCGCTAACAGAGACTATTATAGTATGATATATTGTAGTATATTGTAGTATATTATACTAATATTACACTATAGAATACTATATTATAACATATTAACTGTTGCTGTGGGCTTGAAGGAACTCTGACCCTGCACCCTGAACCGACACATGCTCATGAAAAGCCTGAGGTGCCGGCAGCAGCACTCAACTCGGCCCGTGCATCGAGCAGGTATTGCACGACATCTATGTGGCCTTAGTTTGGGCTTATAAACCCTAAACCCTAAACCCAAAACCCTAAACCCAAAACCCAAAACCCAAAACCCTAAACCCAAAACCCTTTGGGTGGCGGATCAGGATTGACAGCTTTAGGCTTTTCTGCTTGCTTTGGGACCGCGGTTCTGGGGCCAGGGCTCAGAGTTGTAGGGCTTTAAGGGTTAAGGGTTTAGGGTTTAGGGCTTAGGGTTTAGGGTTTAGGGGTTTAGGGTTTAGGGGTTTAGGGTTTAGGGTTTAGGGTTTAGGGTTTAGGGTTTAGGGGTTTCGATGTGGCCTTGGTTTGGGCTTTGGTTGTCGGGTTTTCTTGCTCAGGGGCTAAGCGGTTGTGCGGCTGGTGGGGAGCGGAAGCTGCCAGCTTTTGGCAAGTCGCCTGTCAAATTAAGTACTCGGGGCTATCTTTACTTCAAAAAGTGTCACCATCTACCTTCCAAATTCCGTACAGCTTGGACAAGAAGCTCAGCAGGCAAATTGAAGCTCCAAGCAGGAACTGCGTCTCCCGAAGATGAGCTAGGCTGCTTTGGTAACCTGGATCTTGTATTTTCAACCCTATGCCACTAGTAAACCCTAAACCCGAAACCCACCCCAAAACCTAAACCCTGAACCCTAAACCGGAAGCCCACAATCCTCAAAAGCAACGATAAAACGCGTCAGAACCCCTGGGGCCCTACAAACACCCAGAACCACAAACCTTCATCCCTAAACCAGAACTCCTAACCCTAAACCCCTGAACCCCTAACTCCTAAACCGCTTTTGTAAGGTTTTCTATGTGGAAGCCGTAGTAAGGAACCGAAAAAAAGGGTAGGTTGTTTCGGCTAGACCCCAGGTCGAAAACCCTAAACCCTAAACCCTGAACCCTAAACCCTAAACCCTGAACCCTAAACCCTAAACTCTAAACCCTAGTTAAGCCCTAAACCCTGAAACTCTAAACTCTAAACCCTAGTTAAGCCCTAAACCCTGAACCCTAAACCCTAAATTCTAGTTAAGCCCTAAACCCTGAACCCTAAACCCTAAACTCTAAACCCTAGTTAAGCCCTAAACCCTGAACCCTAAACCCTAAACCCTAAACTTAAGCCCTAAACCCTGAACCCTAAACCCTGAACTAAGAGCCTGAGCCTCCGATCGCTCTAGGGATCCCGCTTCGGCTGGCGCCCATGTGGATCGCTTCCGCGCTACCCTCCTTCGAGGGTTCGGGGCTTATAGGGCTTATAGGGCTTATTAGGGCTTAGGGCTTGGGACTCAGGAGTTCCTTTAGGCTTCTTGGCTTTAGGGCTTGGGGCTCCGGAGTTCCTGTAGGCTTCTTGAAGGCTTCTCTGAGGATGCTGCCGGCTTCCCTAAACCCCTAAACCCCTAAACCCCTAAATCCCAAACCCTAGGTGGGAGTATCGGGTTGTTTTTCTAGCATCCCGAACCCTGTGAAAACACCAAAGGCACTACGACTTCCCCGTGCAAAACCCCCGGAAAGCCCGCAAATGTGCTAAATCCAGTCCTAACTCGACACTTTTGACATCGAGTGCTAAACCCTATAGATCCTGGAGTCATATAAGGCCCGCAAGTCCTACACCCTAAAGCACAATAATTCAAGAAGCCCTACTATCCTATCACCCAAGGCCCGGAGAACCGTTGCATATGCTATCCCACATCCCCAGAGCCCGACCAGCCCTTGCGCAATCCTATAGAGCTCATAGACCAGAAGACGCTGAACATCGCTAGACCCTCCTGTTGAAGAAACCAAGAAAGTACTACGCACACAAGCAATGGCTACACCGCAAGCCGGAAAGCCTCGACCCTAAACCCCGACAGCTTTAGACAAAAAGGGGTTTAGGGTTTAGGGTATCGGTACCTTCCCTCAAAGGATCTGGAAGCTTCAGAAAATAAAAGACAATAAGCGACATTCGGGTAAGTCGAAAAATCTTTCAGACAGACTGAGAAGTAATCGCTAATACCCCGCCAAGAAGACGAACAGTCATGCGATCCCATCTCCTCGCCAGCATCTGTCGTGAATGTGCACTTTGACCTCAACAAGGAGCGGCATAAAGGGTGATACTTGTGCATCAGCAAAGTGTTGAGAGGTAGGCTTGGGCCCACAAGCCTATGCCCCAAGCCGGAAACCTCAAATGCCAGACTCTGAACCGACATGATCCGTGCTGTTGGACATATCTATGAACACCTTATATTCCCGATGTTGCGTTAACCACCAACCCGACCCGGAACTCTGAAACGGCAGCATCTGATATCCCTACTCCCGGCTCCGTCAAACAGTCCCAAAATCCTAAAGCCTAAACCAATCCCAACTCCTTACGTCAAAGAAAAGCCCTAAACCTTCGAAATCTTTTCAACCCTGCGGGCATCGTTTATCCTGTTGTAAAGGGGCTCAGGGTTTAGGGCTTAGGTGCTACTTTCAAGGGAATTTCACGCTGTAGCCCGGCACCCGATGTCTACATACACAGCCAAGTTGAATGTTGATAATTAGGTAGCTTAAATTAAAGGCTTATGTGCACGCGCGTATATACATTGTACATCTACAGAGACTGAAAATACATATATACATCTATGTGTATATGTATGTATGTATATATATATATGTGCATATATATATATAGAGATATGAACACACAAGCACACACGAATGCATGTCCCACATGATATGAACCTGCCAGTGGCAGAATCTTGTTGAGCTCATGCCACTAGTATACATGGACCCTGTCGGGATATTGGTGCATTCCCTTTATCCTAAACCCTTAACCCTAAAGGCCCTAAGTTCTCCTGTATACAGAACCCTGCCTTCCAGCAAGGACCAAGATAAATTCCAAATAAAGGGGCGTTGCATCACCCCCTTACTTACGCATAAATGGTACTTCAGCCGCATACAAGGGTTAACAGTATAATCCAGATGACTGTCCCCTAAGCCCCGAAACCACAAGCCTCAAACCAGAAACCCGAGAAACCCCTAAAGCCCCAAAAACCCTAAACCCCCTAAGTCTAGATAGGTCAGGCTCTAGAGTCGAGGCACCCAAACCCTCAACCCCAAACCCCCAAACCCTGGACTGTACTAATGTAGGGGCCTAAACAATTACCAAAACTATTTTTTCCGGTTCCTTCTTATACGCTACCAGACTGGGGAGCGACACTTCACGATTGCTAGCTTGTCCGGCTTCCCCTCGATCAAAGCCTGCAGAGATCGTCAAGGGCTTGGGGTGTAGGAGTATAGGGCTTAGGGTTTAGGGTGTAGGGTTTAGGGTGTATGGTCGTAGGGTGTAGAGGCTTCGGGTTTGCGGTTTAGGGTTTGCAGTGCGTACTATTCAAGTACATGAAAAGGTAGGGGATGCAAAAGCCAGTAACCTGGTGACCCCTATCCGTAATTACAGAGCCGTAAATCTAAGCCGAGTTGCATTTAAGACCATTAAGCACCCCAAACCTAAACCTTAGTAGCCCTGCCCCCCGCTTCAACCAAAGAACAGCCTAACTGTGAACAGAGTAACAGACCTTCACCCTTAGACAAACACTTGCCCCTAGAATTCTTACCTGGCTTGCAGGATTTCCTACGGGGACTACTGGTACACACCAGGGAATCCAGTACCCCTAAACGACTAAAGGCTACTTAGCTTGCCCTACCCTACATAAACCGGCAACAGAGCCCGGGCTGTGTTGCCTAGGTTATTCTACCCTAAATCAGGGGGTTTGTTCTGGGTCCTAGGGCTTCTCCCCTGAACCACAAACCCCTTGCCTAAAACGCTTCTGTTGCTTGGTGCTTGAAAGGTTGACGCTCCCATCCGACCAAGTCGAATCGTATTCCAAGAAAAGGTTTTAGGGTTTTCGCGTTTCGGGTGAATGTATGTTTCGGTCTCTCCTCCGTCCTAGAACACAGAACTTGAACCTGAACCCGATCTCAAATTGAGAAGCTTAGGGCCCTACACTAAACCTAAATCCTAAACCCTAGACAGCCAAGGACTTGGGGCGTGGGCCAGGGCGAGATTGAATCGAACGCTTGCAGTCACCTTTTACAGAAGCCCGTCAGGTGGAGGTTTTAGGGCTTTAGGGTTTGGGGGTTTAGGGTTGAGGGCTTCGGGGGTTTAGGGCTTTACGGCTTCATTGGTTTAGGGTTTCAGGATTTCGGGCTTGGGGCTTAAGGCTCGGGATTTGGGATGCACACGGTTTGCCCTCCTGGACCCCAAGCCTCGAAAAGGCCTAAACCCTCAACCCTAAACCCTAAACCACCCGGCCTTCACTTTGTCTAAGTTGCCATGGACGGCGGCGTCATGGATCGGGCCACCATGACATCGGTAGCCGTTCCAACGAAAGGTGCCCTGACAGACTTCTGGAATAGGTTTTAGGGTTTAGGGCTTTAGGGTTTAGGGTTTAGGGTAGTATGGCACCAAACCTGAAAACCACAAAAAACAATCAATCCTTCCTCATCCTCTTTTTACATGATACTGGACAGTCTGCTTGGGTCCTGATGGATATATATATATATGTATATATATATATATGAGATCACCAACCGTCTTGGAGCTGGGAGGGGAGGGATGCATGATTCGACCCGAAACCCTAAATCCTACTCTCCTTGTGGAGGGCTAGCCCGGCACCAGAGCCCTAGAACCAGAATCCCGACCCACATTATTAATCCACCCCAAAGCCTACCTTCTTCAGCGCTCTACATCGAGAAGCCGTAACAAGGGGACCAATCGCCTAGACCCTAAACCCTAAACCCTCAGGGGGTTGAAGTAATCCCTACTCATCCCGAAACGCATGTGAGGCCCTGCCGCGCATGTTCGGAGACAAAACGTGGGACTCCCCTTCCCACCGGACGGTTCGGGTTTACTGAAATAGCTGGCGAAGCCTAGGGCTTAAGGGTATTGGTGGGTTTTGTGAGGCTTCAGAGCTTTGTTTAGGGCCTCGGGGTCGGATCATAGGGTTTAGGGATGAGGGTCTGGTTGTCACGTTTAAGCCTCCACGCAGTTGCGGTTCCGAAATCCGGGGGGCCCAGATCTGGAGACTCTTTAGATTAAGGATCCTACTATTATGTGTGATCCATCCGTATTGGGGGTGGTTCTTCGAGTTTGGGAGCCTGCCATATTGATGCTATCACCATACAGAGGCTGCCACAAAAAAGCAAAGCCAAGGCTTCAACCCCACATCCGAAACCAAACCAAACCATGAAGCCTAAAACCACACCTCTGCGACCACGGTTTAGGGTTTAGGGTTCAGGATTTAGGGTTAATAGGGTTTCGGGATCTCATGGAACTACAGCATGTGTCTCAAGACACATAGTTGCTCACGATGCCGTGAACCAGACCCTCTCCATGGAAGGCCAGGCAGCATTTAAGGATTGGATTTAGGGTTTAGGGTTTAGGGTTTAGGATTTAGGGTTTAGGGTTTAGGGGTCAGGCAGGTTCCCCAGTAACCCCAATCATGAATCCTAAGGATCAAGTACTCCTTACTTATGGTTGTTGGTACCCAAAACGGCGCCAAGGTCTCACAATGATTAGCACTTGAACCCTTAGGGGAAGGGTGCCCATGTTCCCCATATTCAGCCTCAATGAGGAACCCGCTAAGTAGGAGGTTAACGGAGGCCGTTTAAGCTGAAGATATCAGTGTGAATCCATCATCGAGCCCACGTTGACAGATCCACATCCCTCTCCATGAGTTGATCTATACCTGGTCATGAAGGTGTGTCTTAACGGCTCTATCATGGTTTCACAAGGCTTGATAGGTACCCAGGCCCTCGAACGTAGTTTACCACGGTGTGAAGTCTTCGGTTCTGGGCGTATAGGACCCTGGCCATATCTCGCCATCAAAAGGGGCATGCAGACTCGGTTTAGGGTTTGGGGTTTACGGGTTTAAGGCTTATAAGGTTTCGGGTATGCCTGCCTCCTCCGACTCAGGGCCAGCATTGGTCATCGGGATGTAAGCCATCGCCCCAGCCTGCAGCATGCTTGCAACATCGGGCCTGTGGAACATTCAAGAAGTAACCCCAAGTGTCAAAGTGCCGGCTAACGACATATCCCCCTGAATGGCATCCTACATTACTACCATCCTGGGTCCTTTGGACCCTTGGGGGTACTTGTAATTAGGCCATGAGCTCCTGCTCTTAGTTGAATGGCGCACTTCGGGCTTATATACGTTCTGATGTCAGGCTGCGCTCCGGCTTTTATAACATATATATATATATGTATACACACATACATACATACATATACACACACACACATACATACATACATACATACATACATACATACATACATACATATATATGTATGTATGCATGCATGGATGTATGTA
>CAJNJA010009307.1:0-14880 GCA_905231915.1 Symbiodinium necroappetens | reverse complement strand
CCCCCCCCCCCCCCCCCCTAAAAGCCCGAAACCGAGCCCATGGGGTACCACAGCGAACTCGCCCTCCCTCTCCAGGCTGAGCCCGGCAGAGCCTCAGGAAACGAACAGCCCAGACCACCGGAAGGATTTACAAAATTAGATCCCCTAAGGGGCTTGCTTTAAAGTACCCCTTAGTAGTATAGGGTCCCAAAGTAGGGGATCTACTTTTGGATCCTTCCGGTGGTCTTGGGGAAGAGCATCCTCCAGCCCCTAAAAAGAATTGTTTCGACGCACACACTCGCACTAGGCAGGCATGTTTTTTTAGGGTTTTGGGGTTAGGGTTTTAGGGTGTTGACATTCTTAAGGCCTTAAAGAACCAGAACTCCTATAGGGTTTCGAAATCCAGCCTTAAAGAACCTTACAGTACCCCTTCAGTTCAATCATTTACCGGTTTAGGATACCCTCATACCTGTAGCACCCTTAGCTTTAGGCTTTAGGGTTTAGTGACCCTTATTGCACGCTTTTTTTAAGACGAGGACGCTGTGGGAACCTATGGGTTGCACTGCCTGGCATGTCCACATACACGGCCTTAGGGGTCTAGGGCATAGGGGCTTAGCCTTTTTTCTGATAGTTGTCCTACAACTTTTTCAGCCTGGGATAGGGTTCCAGGCACCCTAAACCCTAAACCCCAAACCCTAAACCCTCCGGACCCGAGAATCAAGAACAAAGATGCCACAGAACGCCCTGGGGAGAGATCTTGGTTTCAGGCCTCACGGCTGGCCACATGTTAGGGTTTGAGGGTTTAGAGGTTTAGGGTTTTCTTATTGAAACAAGGTTTTTGACCTTGGGAACCACCGGGAGCCAAGCCTTGAACACGCAACCACAAAATGGCTTGGGAAGTCCTGAAAAATCTAGAAGTATTCCCTAAACCCTAAACCCAATACTTTCCGGTTAATATTGAACTTCAGTCTTTGGTACTGGCCGCGCATTAACATACTGCTATTAACGGTGTGAGTGTTACTTAACCAAGCCTTCTGTGCCACAAAAAGTGACATTCCACCTGCACAAACAGAGCAACGACGGAATGACACTAGATGTAAACATGAATGTCCGTGTGCCCCTTACACTTAAAACCCTACTGCTTTAAACCCCGAACACATTATCATTTGCAATTGTTGCTCCGCCGTGTGAAGGGGCACCTCCCGGCAACTTCTAAAGCACCCTGCAGCCCACAACCCCTCCGCCCTCAACAAAAAGCAAACTTTATAACAACGACGAAAACCCCCAACAACAACAACAACAACAAACACCTCGCACGGACCCTTAAACTCTTTTGCATCCAGCCTATAGTCTCCATTGTAGTTCCTTGTTTTGGTTTAACCACTTCTATATTAAGGATCCTAAAAGGCAACCCCCAAAAGGAACTACAATGGAGACTGTAGGAGGACCCTAAACCCCAAAACAAAGTGAAGAGCTCAGCTTTTGGCTCAGAAGGACCTGTGCCGTGGGCCACGAGCCGGCAAGAGCCTGGCTCCCGGAAGGTGCAAGGCTTTTGGCCGGGAACGAATAAAGCTTAGGGCTTCAAGGGTTTAGGGTATATGGTTAAGGGTCTGTAACAGCACTTTGGGGTTCCTTGCAAGGGTATTATGGAAGTTCGATACGGATTCTGTTGGGGTATCAGGGTTCTACAAGGGTTGTATAAGGGCTTCACATGGGGGGGGGGGCTTCATGTAGTGTTCAGGGTTCTACAAGGACTCTATCAGGTTGTGGGCTTCAGGGCTGTTGGAGCTCTTGGGGCTTAACTTGGACTGCCGGGCTCTGAACCGGAATGCGCTGAGCCGGGAACCCCGATACTCCAAGCACGAATCCCTAGACTTTAAACCTTGCATGAAACCTGCGATATGTGTGTGCGTATGCAGGTGAAGATAATAACCATGATGTATACGCATGTGTATACACATAGATGGGCATATAGATATCTGTGTAAATGTACATATATATATATATACATATGTATATATATATATAACTATATACTAGATAAATATATACCCGTCCCTCCCTCCCTCCCTCCCTCGCTCCCTCGAAGCCTTACATTCCTCTACAACTTGAGACGCCACGGGTTTCAGCAGAGATCATTCGCAATGGGAAAGGCGATATACTACTGTAGAAAAGGCTAAAACAGAACAGTACCACAGAATACCACAGAAGACACCCCGATTAGCCATGTGCCAGCCTATAGGAACCATGTTCCCACGTTTTCAAATAACTCTTCACTCCCGACATTTAGTTCAAGGGCCTTCACCCTTGCAGTCGCAAGCAGTATAGGGCATTTTGCGGAAGTTTATATTTTATTTTTGAAGCTTTAACAAGGGATATTAGTACACCGACTCCACCTGTTGCTACATGCTTGTAAAACCCTACACAAACTGTTATAAACACCCGACCTAAACCTTGTAAATTCCTGAACACACGTTTTCAAACCCGTGTATACACCCTATAACCAGACGAGGCAGGGCACCAATGCGGGGCAAAGCTCACTTCCAACAACTGTGTCTTGGCAGGCAACGCCTGGGCTTGGGCGAAGTATAGGGGCCTTGATAATTGGAAAAGGGTTACTGTAAAGGGCTATATATAAGGATTACGATTATAAAATTATAAAGGGTACGACGGGGATGTCGTATAGGGGCCTTAATGATTAGGACAGGGTTTTATGCTCGAGACTACAAACCCCAATCTTAGGGTTTAAGCTCTGGGTTTACGGCTTCGGACACTTGTGGCTAAGGGTTTCCGGCTTAAGGGTTTTGAGGCGTTAGGGTTCAGGGCTTGTAGGGTTGTTACGGTGGTGTTTGAGGTGTGTGTGGGTACGTCGCAACAGGGGTCCCTGTACTATGCATGGCTCCCTTTGTATTACCATTGTGTTCTTCGGACATATCCTTATTCAAACTGTTTACCGCCAAAGAAATTTAGGGGGATCTCGTCAATGGCAGGTACGTTGTTGGGGGTTCCTTGCAAGCAGCGTCCTACTATGCCCAATTAGTTCTTAGGCCAACGAGGACCCTTGGATTTCTTAATGCTCACTTCGTCAGATTGCAAGTCTGTCATGAGAGAGTCAGTTTCGATTCTTCGGGATGCAGGATTATGTGGAGGCTTTGAGAAAAAAGCCGAGCAGAAAAGCGTCACTTCCAAAACCCCAAAGTTTGGGGTTTATAGACGCCATAAGCAATAGAGCTTAGGCATTGGGGATGCGACTGGGATGAGGTGTTCACTGCAATGTGCAACAAGCTTTCCCTGTTTCCGCTGCGTGCCCCAACCCCGAGATCCGGCACCGTCACCCTACAAGGCCTACAGTGCTATACTCTGCAACCCGAACTCACAATTCTAAGGCTATCTGTGGCTGTTGGGCTCACTCGCCCGTCGTCAACGCTGAACCCTAAGCAGTTTGGGTAGTCCGGCACGGAAGCCCAGTGAAGACCTTGGCCTTGGTAGAGCCATTGGCAACCCCCAATTCCCAATTTCCATACTTGCATCTGCAGAGCTCACATCCGCAAAGAGGGCCGCGAAGGGATCACATTCCACCGCACCCACCAAAGCCTTCGTGGCTCGCTTTGGCGAGCAGGTCAAGCCTACACTTTTATTATAACTATAGTCACGCTGAAAATGTCGGTTTTCTAGGGTCCAGGTCCAGGTAAGGCTTGAGATGTTGACGTGACATGACCATGAATCTCTCCTCAGGGTCCTCGTACCTGGGTAAATACCGATGCCTCAAATGAGTTCCTATAAAAATGCCTACATAATGGCTTTCAAGTCAAGACATACACTGTTCGGGCACATGGACCCCAAGAGTATAGATGTGTGTGTGTGTGTATATATACATATAAACTTACGTATTTTGATGTCAGTGCAGACATGCAGTATCTGTTTGTTTTGATACGTCTGTGCATGCCACCGCTCCCGACCCAACGCCGGCCTCATGCTCAATATCGTTTCGGTCACCCAAGACTGTGTGGTACGGTTGTCGCTTTGGCTCATCAGTACCGAACCCAGCCGAACATGCAAAAAAAGGGTTTAGGGTTAGGGTTTTCCTCAGCCTCAACCCCGGACTCAAATATTCAGGGTTGCCTCAGGAACAAGCTCATCAGGGTAGCCTACCTTTCGAGGCTAGGTTCTCGCTTTTGCTGTGATTTCACCGTTCCCCTTGCTCGTTGCTCCACCCTAATATAAGATGCTTAGGGTGCTAAGGTTCTCGAATTTGGGGCTTAGCGGCCATTGAATGTGAAGACGCAAGCTGCCGAGAACCTGATGCGCCCTCTGCGATTCCTCTAACCAGAGGCCAAAAGCCTACAGCTAAAACTGTAGACCCTAAGCCCTAAAGGTCCACTTAACGAAATCTTAAGCCTGAAACTCCAAAAAATCAACTAAAGGAAGCCACTACCCATAGGCCCCTAAGTAGTTCCTTCTTGCGGTTTATATTTAAGAACCCTGAAAGGTAATCCCAAAAAGGAACTACTTAGGGGCCTATGGGTAAAGCCCTGTGGTCGCCCTCAAAAGGCCTCCGCCCTAAACCCTAAACCCAAAATACCCCCAATCCCTACACCCTAATCCCTAAACCCAAAATACCCTAAACAGGCCTCCGAACTGCCAGGAACCGGAAGCTCAGGCGACAGACTGTGCACGGCCTCGACGGCTCCAAGCCATGGACGTTGGGCTTTAACAAACATAGATTTTTTGGGTTCCTTTAAAAGGTTCCCTTTAAGGGGGTCTAAAGGGATCTATAGGGTTTAGGGTTTAGGGTTTAGGGTGTACCCATAGGCCCCTAAGTAGCTCCTTTTTGTGATTACCTTATAGGATTCTAAATATAAACCACAAAAAGGAACCACTTAGGAGCCTATGGGTAAGGGGTTGTTATAGAGTTTAGCTTTTAGGGTACTCTCCATGGTAACTAGCTATTTGTACGAACAATTTTAATGCTCCTTGTGGGCAAACTGAACTTTTGGTAAGAATCCAATAGTCCAGCAGGATGCTTCACACCAAGCACGATGTTGGAGAGCATGGCCAGGGTGGCTCAGAGTTAGGGGTCAGGAGCCCCCAAACAGCGTTTACCAAGGCTTGCGATCCTAGCCAGTGGCCGGCAGGGCATATAATACAGTAGAGGGTCGTTGGCAAGGGAAGCTCAAAGCTTTGCTTCTGATGTGCACGGGCGCTGGTTTAGGGATAGACGGTAAATAATTATGGAGCAGAATTTTACGATTCGCATCCATGATAAAACCTGAGAAGCGCGTCATAACCAACGTTCCTGAGGACCCCTTGATTATAGTAGACTAGCCGAAAGATCTTAAACCCCTGCTTAATCAAATTCTGGTGCCTATCTGAAGAGTGAAGGATCCGAATGCACCGACACCAAACACGTTTGCAAGAAAAATACCTGCTACGCTTGCAGCAATCACAATTAGGCAACGCCAGACAGGGTCTCACATAAGACTCACCAACGGGCCATTAAGTCCAACCTTCCCGCGTCAAAGCTTGTAACACTAGCAGGCGACAATCGGGGCCAGTGTCAACTTCTGAAGCTATCGTACCCCTAGCCCCTTATCCTTCATCATTGTTCTCCTGCCATTGTCATTATATTCATTCCAGTCGCGACTCGATCCGGAATAAATTCTATGTAGCATGCAAACTTCCCGAACCTAGTCCCTTCTCCCTCATCATTCGTCTTCAACCATTATCAGTACACTCGCTCGAGTCGCGAGTCCATAACGCCATCCACAATGATTTCAATGTAGCACGCCAACTTCCCAAGAGTAGGTCCTCCTCAGCCACGACGCATGTTGCACCGACTTCGTTTCTCCCACCACCTCGCTGTTTTGTTTGCTTCCCGAACGCAAGCGGTGTCGGCCACCGTGCAAGAACCTTCGGCACTCAGCCAACTTAGATGCTCATGTGAGCTGAGCACTAGGAAAACTACACAGCTTAACAACGAAAGGCCAGGGAATAACCACTGCCGCTCATGCAAACCAACATCGAGAAATTACTTTAAGTCTAAACTTTAAGTAAGAAAAAGTTTTGTGCTCAAAGCTTCAAAGCCGGGACTGCCGTGCCATGTAGGAAATTGTCCAACATGACGACCTCTGTGAAAGTGGTTCTCGGGGGTTGCGCCGAGTATGCGGTGTCTTGCTGATTTCACAATGGATTTTGTGGAGCCGTCTTAGGAGTCTTTGTAGGAGCGGAAGCCTGCGACCAAGCCCTCACATCAACATGGCGGTCTCATCAAAGTCTTAAACTGCCCTTAGCCCTCTAGCATGTCAAGAAGCCCCGGGTGATAGCAGATGTCCGTCAACGGCATCGGGCACTCGAACTCTTTTCTGCTTCAACCTGGGTCTAGGCCATCTACTGAGGGACTGCCATGATGCCGCGAACAAAAAATGGTTTGGGAAACTGTGGGCCAACCCCTGCTCGTGAGCCAGAAAGGGTTAAGGCAGTAGGCTCCGATCCGCTACTTTCTGCGAAGGGTCCAAGTACCCAAAGTAGCAGGGTTGTAGGCCCTGCAAAGGTCAACTGCCCTCAACAGTTTGCGGTGCTTGAAGAGTTGGGTGCGTGGACCCTTAGGGTACCCTAAACCCCTCTAAACCTTCGGAGAACGAGAAAGGAACCCGACCTTTAAAAGTCTCCTTTTTGTGCGCGATTTTGGTTCCCTAGCCCTGTCAGCCCTAACCCCCATAACCCAAACCTCCGAAACCGTAAAGCCTAAACCCTAAACCCTAAACCCGTAGAACCCTGTCTGCTGATGCTTTGCACCTCGAAGGAAGCAGCTCGAAGCGATCGGAGCCACGGCAGGAAGTCGGGATCTGATAGGGGTGGGTTAAGGCTTTGGGTTTTAAGGCACTTAGGGGGGAGGGTGTTCTTGGGATCCCAGCGCGGTTTTTACGAGTGATGACACAACTTCACAGGGGTTTTAATAAGGGTGCCAGGTTGCACTTTACTTGAAGACTTGAAGACTACCCGTAGTTGTGCAGTAGGCGTTGGCTGAGGGCTTGCTATAAGGGCTGCGTTTTGTATAGGAGCCTTACAACACTTAGAGCAAGTCCTTGGGGTTTGTTGCAGATCGAGGCATATACCATGAGGTGTGTAGATGTATGTATACATGAGTAAATATATACTTATAGCTATATAAAGTAGTTACTCATTTATCCAACTGTTGATACTTATGTATCTAGTTATTCATCTTTTAATGTTTTTTACGCGTATTTATATGCGGTCACATGAAGCCCGGTGAAGGTTCCCGTGTAATTAGTTGTCAGATATTGTTGTAAGTAGAGGTTACTGTAGCGTTGTTACACGAGTTCTACCGGGACTTCCTTGATTGTGTTTCAATGAGTTAACTTGAAAGTCCGTGGGCATTCACAAGTAAGCTTTATAGTACTGCAAATGAGGTTACAAATAGATTCTAGGTGTAACTACACAGTACATATCAGCATGTCTCGTTGCACTCGCTGCATGGTGCCTGCGTGGGAGCCTGCGGTGCGACTGGGGGGAATTAAGATAAGATATGGTTCATATACCTTCAAGATAAGATATGGTTCATATACCTTTAAGATAAGATATGGTTCATATACCTTTAAGATAAGATAAGATTCATACCTTGGTTGCCTTCCGATCCCGGGAGAGATGCTTCATCGACCCAGGGTGAGGCTTCACCAAAACGAGGGGCAGCACATGGGTAGTTCTCGAAACCAGGGTCCCTTTTAGGGTCCCTTTCATAGTTTAGAGTTTAGGGTTTAGGGGTGCCGCACTATTATTTTTGGAACCCGAAAAAGGGATTGGACTCCTTTATTAAAGGGGACCCTTCTTATGCCTACTCATGGCTCACTGAAAAGGGACCTTATTGAGAGGGTCTAAATCCCCCAGGGTCCCCCTAATCCTAACTCCCATCCTTGCTAAGGCTCCGACTGGCAACCTTCCAACGATTTCCTACAGCAGCATCACATGGCGTGTGGCGTGCAGGCTGTACAACCCACGCTGCGTGTGGCTTGTGGATTTAGGCCACTGGCAAGCCGCAGTATGTTACAGAATCTCTTCTTTCATCTAAAGCTACAATTATTCGGTGAGAAAACCCTGAAACCCAAATTGTATTTTCAAAAATCATAACTTCTAAGCCGTATGGACCCTACCCGGCCCTGCCGGTCAAACCCTAAAGCCGCAGGGGTAGGGCCTCGCAGCGTCCCAGCGAGGCGCGCCGTCGCGCCAAGGCTTCGCAAAGCAGCGAACTGCTTGGCCGTATCGACTCCCAGGGAGCCTTCTGAGAAGGGCTAATTTGGGGGCATGAATAATTAGAATAGGTTTTTTTGTTTGGGGGCGGGGGTTCCTTATTAAATTTATCGTATAATACCACCAAACCCTATTCTAATTATTAAGGCCCCTATGTTATGCAGTTTGTGGTTTAGGATTTGTAGGGGTTTCGGGTTTAGGGCCGTTTGGTGTTTAAGGAGTTTGTGGGTTTGGGAAAAAAGGGGGGGCCTTCATGATTTGACTAGAATCGGCTTTTGGGGTGCATTATACGAAAGTCTTTAAAGGGACTACAAGAAGAAACTGTTAGGATTTCTTGCGACCCCACTGTGAATTTTCTGCGAAGTGGCCGGGGGCGTACCCTAACAGCCTATGCTTGTGACTTCTTACCGGGTCCTTGCGGACTCTATATTCAGGCCTATAGCTACTATATATAGCTTATAAAAACGCTTGGAGGTTCATGGGACATAGTAACAAGGGTTCTGCCTACCTTACTTGATGCTGTAAGTGATTACAAGAATGGCCCTTAAGTGATGCCCAGGAGAACCTGTGTAAGTTTATGGCCAGATCGGAAACCCTGAACTGGTCCTGGTGAGAGAAGATTGTAGATCCCAATGTCCGACGGAACCCTAAACCCTAAAGATCTGCGGAGCCTCCCGACTGGTTTTAAGCGTGAGACGCGGGGTCGCACAACCTCAAACTTTCGAAGCCCTCTCGGACTGACAGGTCCCAATAATAAGGTTTGAGTGGATATTATGCTACAGGACACGCTAAAATGAATAAACTTTATTAAGACCGGAACCCGGAACCAATTGCTGTAGCTAAGTTCCCTGGCCCGAACGTAAAGTTGACCTTTGAACTTTGAGTCGCGCATGGTCTAAAACCGAAGCCAACCCCAAAAAGAACGGCAAGTCTAGGGGCGAAAGGTTACCTTTTGACTCGGCTCAAGCATGGCAGTGCGCACTGCGACGATGTTTGACCAGTTTTTTGGCGATCCCTCATTCAAACCAAGGCATTAAATCTGCAGTGTATGGGTTTGCAGCTATTCCTAGCCGGTAAGAGCATGCAGCCATCGCTGCAAAGAAGCGAAGATCAACCAGCGAAAGCAAAGGTGTTACACTGTTACACGCTTTGAAGCTGATCCTGCACAGTGCCACTGTCACCGCCGCACTCAGCATCTCCCCACGTCACGACAGATCCGTTGCCGACAATGGCAGCAAAAGCACGGTAGGAGGCTCCGATCTCCTGGACATTCTTCAGCTGATCCTGCACAGCACTACTGTCGCCTCCGAAGCTAGGATCACCCCACGTTATCACGGATCCATCGCCAAGAATGGCAGCAAAAGCGGAGGTAGTAGCTTGGATCTGCTGCACATTCTTCAGCTGATCCTGCACAGCACCGCTGTCACCACCGTATGCAGCATTGCCCCAGGTCACGACAGAGCCGTTTCCGAGAAGGGCAGCAAAAGCGCGGTCGGAGGCTCGTATCTGCTGCACGTTCTTCAGCTGATCCTGCACAGCCCTACAGTCAGCACCGAAGCCAGAACTACCCCAGGCTATCACGGATCCATCGACAAGAATGGCCGCAAAAGCAAGTCTGGAGGCTTGGATCTCCTGCACATTCATCAGCTGAGCTTGCACAGCACTACTGCAGCCACCACAGCTGGCATGACCCCAAGTCACGACACCTCCATCACCAAGAATAGCAGCAAAAGCACCGTCCCAGGCTTGGATTTGCTGCACATTCTTCAGCTGACCCTGCACAGCACTACTGTCGCCACCCCATCCAGGACCACCCCAGGTTATCACGGATCCATCGCCAAGAACGGCAGCAAAAGCGGTGGCAGTAGATTGGACCTGCTGCACATTTTTTAGCTGATCCTGCACAGCACTACTGTCGCCACCTCCGCGGGCACTTCCCCAGGTCACGACCGATCCATCGCCAAGTACAGCCGCAAAAGCGCAGCTGGTGGCTTGGATATGCTGCACGTTCTTTAGCTGATCCTGCACAGCAAAATTGTGACCGCCATCGTCGTCATTGCCCCAGGTCACGACCGATCCATCGCGAAGAACAGCCGCAAAAGCGCTCCTGGTGGCTTGTATATGCTGCACGTTCTTTAGCTTATGCTGCACGGTACTATTATCACCACCATGACGAGCATCACCCCAGGTTACGACGGACCCATTGCCGAGAATGGCTGCGAAAGCCCTAGAAGTGACTTGGATCTGCTGCGCATTTCTCAGCTGATCCTGCACATCGCTACTGTCACCACCACAGCGGTCATCACCCCAGGTCACCACGGATCCATCCCCAAGAATACTCGCAAAAGCACCACCGGAGGATCGTACTTGAGCTGTGTTTATGTGCAAAGTCAACGAGGCACCGTTCTTGATCCTGGCATCCCTGATCAGTGTCTGCGCATCTAGAAAATTTCCAGACGAGTCTGTCAGTCGCCCTTTGCCGACTCCGAGTGCGATCTCTGCTTGGCATTTCAGTACTCTTACTTCGTCGTCCAGTCTGGCTTTCACGGTAGCTGCCTTACCACTCAGCAGCACCACTTCGACCAGAATCGACATGTCGCACAATGCAACTGTGCTGCTTGTCATTTTTGCAAACGCGACTTCACCGTTTTCGCCCTTATAGTAGTAGTACCCTTCCACGGGCCCTTGTTGTACTCAAAAAAAGGGCTTAGGGTTGGCAGACTAGGCTTGCTGCTATGCTAAACGTCTCTATACCATTCGGGCCTATTCCATACAGAAAACCACACAAGACTCAAGACAAATCTGCACGGCTTCGTCCCGAATTTGCATGCTGCATAACACTAAGCCACTAGTGAGCGGTAGCTTCCCTTCTGGACCTTCTAAATCTGCCCAAGGGTCATATACCGTCTCATGACATGGCGCAAGATAGCTTACAAAAGCCACCATGTAGGTTTCTGCAAGCGTCATACTCGTGAATGTAGCGACCGGACACTCTATTTCAATATGTGGATACGAATTTATATGTACAAGGATCACAGTGACGAGGAACTCCAGCATCTTGATCTCAGAAGGTCGCGGCACGAGTATATCAAGACACTGTGCTTTCCCTCTCTCCGTATATAAATCTTCAAGCATGTATACATATGTTTGACACATACATACCACATACATGCATACACCTGTGTCTGCATCAACATACGGGGATTAAAGCTTCTGGGTGTGTATGGTTCTGGGGTTTAGGGCTTTAGGGTTTAGGGCTCAAGAAAAGCTTCTGGGTGTACGGTTCTGGGGTTTTGGGTTTAGGGATTTAGGGTTTAAGGCTCAAGAAAAGCTTCTGGGTGTGTATGGTTCTGGGGTTTAGGGCTTAGGGTTTAGGGCTCAAGAAAAGCTTCTGGCTGTACGGTTCTGGGGTTTAGGGTATTAGGGATTTAGGGTTTAAGGCTCAAGAAAAGCTTCTGGGTGTATGGTTCTGGGGCTTTGGGTTTAGGGATTTAGGGTTTAGGGCTTAAGAAAAGCTTCTGGGTGTACGGTTCTGGGGTTTGGGGTTTGGGGATTTAGGATTTGTTTCTGAGGTTTGCGGTTCTAGGGGGCGTGGGGCTTAGGGCTTATGCCAGTATAAGCCCCCGCGCAACCTGCCTTCCTACGGAATCCAGGAAACATAACCGGAAGTTACGCTACTGAACACTACAAGCACTTCTTCTGGGTTCAGCTGAGGAAGACAGGCTTCTGTAATTAAATCTATAGGGCTTTAACGGCCTTTTATGTGGGGCGGCATCGAATTGCATGAGAGGCCTTGCCTCACATGACCCTAAACCCTAAAACCCCAAACCGTGAACCCGAACTAACTGCCGCCGTTGAGGAGTTGGGGGACTGCAATAATGCTTAAGAAGCCTTGTACGGTGTGAAGGTGCGTTTGTCGACGGCTTTGTAGTTGGAGTAGGCCTGTCTACTGTACAGCATGGCTTAAACTAGGGTTTAGGATTTTGGTGGTTTAGGGCTTGGGGTTTTAGCACGGCTTATTTTGATAGGTTGAAACTGGTTTGCCCGTATATTTGGAGTCTTGGAGCATGATGGACTTAGTAAGTAAGGTCATAAGTTATACCTACCTGTATTGGTGTTGCAAATAAGACCAAGTATTATACGCGTAGCTACCTTGTTTACTAAGTCCCGGGATCCTCCGAGTAGGGTATTTAAAGAGGATATGATACTCGTTAGGCAGGGTTCATGTGGGACGTTGAGGGTATTGGTCCCTAAACCCTAAACCTTAAACCGTGCCCTGAAGACATGCATGATTGCAGCAGATGGTTCTTCTCCTCAAAGCAAGGCGACTAAATGGTCCGTCACCCTGAAACCCCGTGGCCCTAAACTCCCTCAGATCCCTTGTGAAACTCAGTAAGAACCCTTCTAACATTCTATGGAGCCCCCCCAAACCTCCAACAACCACTTTTACAACCCTCAAAATGGTTCGAAACCCGAAAAGCTAAACCCTGAAGCCTAACGCCCATAAACCCTGACAAAAAAAAGAAAAAACAAAGCCTCCAAGTTGTTCGAAACCCGACCCCCTCCCTCGGTGTCCTCCCAGGGGCCATGGTGCATCAATCTGCTCTTCCAGGTGCGCCTGGCTTGGGCTTCAAGGCTTTGGGCCTTGGAGCTCAGGCTTAGAGGGTTGGGGCTTACCTCAACCCCAAAGAACCTACCGTTTTTAACTATTCTGATAAAGAAACTATAGTAAGGAACCCTTAGAGGGTTTGGGCTTAGGGCTTCAACGGTTTCGGGTCTTGTTTTTTTTGCTGGGTTTGGCGCCTAAGGCTGAAGGGCTTTGGGATTCAATCCCAAAGCTTGAAATCCTAAGACCCTCAATGCGTGGAACTCCTTTTGGGGCGCAGTTTCTCCAAGTCCATCGGGAGCAACCTCTTGTGAGAAAGCCTTCTCAGGGCCCTTCATACAAGAACGAAAGTTCCTTTTCAACACATTCGAATAGACCCCCTTGAGGGAACTGCAGTACTCAAATCCCTCTCAACCTCCATGAAAACGGTGTCAACAACACCGTCAACGGTTAGTAAAACGTGTCTCTTGAGACCTTAAACCCAACAATCCACCCGAAGCCTAAAGCCCAAGCGCTGAACCCTGAAACCTCTAAGCGGGAGGCAAACCAACCCTAACCCGGAACCCTAAACCCTACCCCTAAGCCTTAAAACCCGACAGTCAAAGCCCTATAAGCCCTACCTGGACCCCAAATAATCTACTTTTTTAAAAAGTTTAAAAGGATTGAATCCCAGTGCCCTCCAGCCTAAATTGACTAAACCCCACAAAAACCCAAGACTCTAAACCGTACAAAAAACCCTACAAAATCGTAGGTTATGACCCCTGGATCATAGGGTCTAAACCTTGAAACTGTAGGTTTTTGGATTCACAGGTATAGCTATACGTCTATAAGGACTGCTATAGGGTTTCAGGTTTCGGATTCTGGAACAGGCGCTCGGAGCTTGTGGCCCAAGGAGCTGGAGAAGACTGCGGAAACCTTAAACCCAAAACCCGGAACCAGCCTTTTTTCAAGACCTCGGAAACCCGGGTTTAGGGGTTGGGGGTTTAGAGGTTTTAGGGTTTAGCGGCGTTGAGTTTCCCAAAAGTACCTAAACTGATCCCCAAACCCTGAAACCCCAAACCCCAAACCGCAAAGCACTAGACCGAGTCACCCTAAAAGCCAAACCTAAACCCTCAACGGCAGAAAAAGCCCTGAACCCGAAATCCCGAAAAGTACCTGAGGAACTGATGTGGATGCCGTCTTCGCCCGCAGCAAGCGCCTCTCATGAACACCACCCCCCCCAAAAAAAAAACACAAATCGAAGGACAAACGGGGTTCCTATGAGGGTACGAGGGTTCCCTTAAAGGGTTCCTACAAGGGCCCCGTTCCTTTAAAGGGTTCCTATAAGGGCCCCAGGGTATACCCTGTGTGGGGCTTCTATAAGGGTACCCAGAACCTAGGTTCTGGACAAGACTCTTGTTAAAGGCTTCCTGCGTTTAGGGTTTAGGGTTGATTCCTCTTTCCAGGGTTCTGAATAGGGCTACTCTATAACGGTTGCTATTTGGGTTTGGGGTCTCGAAATGTGGAGTTTTAACTTAAGCTACGAAAATAAGCCTAGAAACAACTGCTGTGTCCTTATATCTGGTAGCTTCAGAAAGCATTCCTTACAGGGCATGTACGGGCTTGTAAGCATTAGAGCAGGGTTCCGTTTGCAGGGCTCCTTGTGGAAAGAATACTAGAACGGGCACTACAAAGGTTTTTGTGCTGAGGGTTCAATATAGGTGCTTTCATCACAGAGGACAGGATTCTAGGGAGGCATCGTCTAGTAAAAAAGCATACAGGAAAGCTCAGGAAGAACATTCACAAGCGGGCATGAACCTGTGGTTTCGGCTATCTTGAAACACGAACTACCAACCTATGCGAAAAAGCCCACAGGCAATAAAGCCAGGTAACTTGGAATTGAGGATTAACCCTAAACCCTAAGCCCTTAAAACCCTAAACCCCTAAAGCCCTAAACCCTAAATACCCCTAAAACCTTAAAACCCTGAACCCTAAAAAACCCCCCTAAAACCTAATCCCTAAAACCCTAAGCCCCTAAACCCCTAAACCCT
>CAJNJA010009306.1:0-14880 GCA_905231915.1 Symbiodinium necroappetens | reverse complement strand
CTCCAACCTAAACCCCAAACCCTAAACCCCTAAACCCTAAACCCCTAACCCCCAAACCCTAAACCCCGAAACCCTAAACCCTAAACAAAGGAACACCCGAACCCGGTTCAAAAGAGCTCCGCGGGGAGCTTGGGATTTGGGAGGCATGCTTTCCAACTCCTGCAGATTTACCAGCTCTGGGACTGCGTATGAAGGTTACTCTCGTGTTTCGAAGTCAAATTTAAGGGCCAAAAATGCCCGAGCTGACTTCGACTCTCGAATACAAATGCCCTAGCATGCCGTGACCTCAAAATGTCGCCTTCTTCCGCTCAAGACGTAGCTTGAAACCTTTGAACCACAAAAAAGATTCTAAACCTGCAATCCAAACACTGACAAACCCCAGGATGTCTGTCAAAGAGGGCGTTCAGGCAAGACACCTTAAGAAATAGAGGGGACACGGATCCTTAATCTGATTTAAGGTGCCTTCGTTTTTCTAGGTTTAGAAGGCTCCATCTTACCCCGCTTTTTGTGGAAGGATGGGTCTGGGCTTTAGGCTCCTCCTGCAGGATGTTAGGAACACCCATAGGCCCCTAAGTAGTTCCTTTTTTGGGATTACCTTATAGGATTCTAAATGTAAACTATAAAAAGAAACTACTTAGGGGCCTATGGGTAGCCTGTCCAACCAGAAATGGAACTGCCGTCCTGAAGTCCCAAACCTACGTCCCACCACAAATAATACGTAAGCGCATTTGAGAACCTGTGGTACAAGGTTCCGGGTTATAACATTTGTGCCTGAACCCTAAACCCAAAGCCATACACCCTAAACCCTAAACCTGCTGAGCTCAAAGTCTGAAGCACCAAACCCCCAAACCCTTGAATCCCCAACGAACCGAACGCTCGAAACCCTGAAGCCTTATACATCCCTTTTGCATTGACTCTTAAATCTGAAGGGTTTAGGGTGTATAGGGTTTAGGAAAGGAGCCCTTCTGAATGCCCTCCGGGCATCTGACAAATCAGCAGTGTCCATGGAAAAGCGAGCATGCGAGAAGCGAGCCTTGTCCAAGAAAGAGCGATTTGGTGTTTGGGGTTTAGGGCTTTCGGGCGATTTGGGAGCTCAGCAAATTAAATAAGGCATCCAAAGTCGAGGTCCTTGTTGTACTATTGCTGACACACCTGCATGCGGCCGAATGCCCCACAAAGGGGTCTTCATTGCCTGACTAGACAAAGCTTTGGGGGGTATACTATACTGTATGAGAGGTAACCTCTAGATTACAGTCACGATTGCCAGTTTCGTGTTTTAGATGCCCAATAATCTATCAGCACGTATGGACCAGAAGTAGTGAATTGTTTGATAAGCACGCTGTTATCACATACTAGTCATAAAAAACGAAAAAACACTTCGTTGGGAACACCCAGTACGCCACCATCAACAGTAGTCTTTTCAACTCGCTGACCGACCCACGGTAGAGTCTCAGGAACGTGCGAATCCGCTGCGGTACCTCGGGATGCGTCAGCAAACTGCTCTTCACAGAAATCTTGCAAAGCGGCCCGTCTTCTGCCGGATAGCCAGAAAAGCGCTCGGTGAGTTAGAGTAAAAAACTAGATAGTCAGGCCCCTCACAGTGTTTCAGCAATTCTGGGTAATGTCTCTCTGTGCTCGACAGCCACGTGAGGAAACACGGGGTATCTCCAGGGTATCTGTCGCTCCATGTTGCTCCCAGAATACTCGGATGCTCGGACGCCAGCACATAGATGGTCAAGGGGCTGTAGCTCGTGACCAACACCTCAGAAACGCAGGATGTAGTTTTCCAGTATGTTCCGAGCCCTGCTTCTTTTTTTTGAGATGTGGCGGTTCAAACCTGTTACAGATTCGAGTGCTTATGTCAACTTATGTCGCTTGAACGCGTAAAGGGCCTTATGGTTGAGCTGGATTTCAAGTTCCTCGCACAGGTTGGAGTTTTGAGGTTGCAGTGTCACGCTGCATCCTTTTCGGGTTTTGGACCGTGAGCAAAAGTCCCGTCCACTTCAAGTACTACAGAATCCAAAAAAACTATCTTTTCTTGAGTTAAAGGTTTAGAACTTCAGGGTAGGACTTTTCGGGACGACAACCCGAAACCTGAAACCCCTAGACCAAGATCCGCCCAAAAAACCCTCCACCAATATCCCTAGCCCGAAAAGCCTAAATCATCAACCACTAACCCAGAAAGCCCAATGCCCCTTAAATAAGAAATATACCTTTAGGGTTAGCAATCACTCCCTACTGCATACTATAGGACCGGTTTGGAAGAACTGCTACGGGCTTCCCTCGGAATGCAGAGGTAGAAGGGCCTCGCAAAGACTCGGAAAGTTGATGGCAGGACAAACTTGAACACATACTGTAGGGGCCATAATAATTAGAATAAGGCTTTGGGGTATACTGTACTATAATTATAAGAATTGAAGGAGCCCCACAAGAGTATTGGCAATTATGTAGGCCCCTATAGTACCTGGCGCTTGATGGTTGTCATGGCCAGCATTATCAAATAGCTTTGCAGTTCTTGCAACGGCAGCGTCCTGGCAACTATACCAGTAATGCCTAGTAATATTACAATACAGTGCGGTGGCTGCTGCCTCTACAGTTGCGACTACCACTTTTGCTGCTACAATTACTACTACGAGGAGACGTGCATCTCTAAAGCTGAACATGACGCTGATCAAAGCCGTGAGCCTTCAATTTTGGTACTTTGGTTGAAGGCTTCTGGCCATATCTACTTACAGCCCAACTACAGTACGCACGCCGCACTTTCAAGTATCCCAACCCTACAGAATTCTGATTGAACAAGAACCAGCTGGGGTCAGCACATAAAGCCGGAGATCAAACTTCTTGCCGCCGATGAGCAGTGGCTCAGAGAGGTATCTTTGGACCTAAAGAGTTGGCAATCCTCCTGGGGTCTTCGGTTTAGGGTTTAGGGTTTAGGGCAAGTAAGGCTGAGGTTCAGCGAATCGTGCCTGTGAGGGCTGTTTTGGGGTGGAGGATGCCTTAGGTGAGCGCTTGAGGCTTGTAGCGATTCGAAGATCGGAGTTTGGATGTTGGGTTTTTCAGCCCAAGGGCCCTAAACCCTAAACTGCACATTGTAAATAAAACTCTGCCAAAGAATCCCCAGGAACTGAAAGGAACCCATGAAGGACGGCCATACTTCCCACAAGCAACGCACCATCTAAAGCTGCAGAGCTTTGCAAACGGACGGTTAGCTTTCATGTGCTTTGGTCTAGCTCGTATGGTCGGGGGATGGCTTTGGCCAGCGCCTTCTTGCAAGTACTGCCGCTGACTACAGGGACGTTATTCGAGATCATTGAAGCCCGTTCAGCTTTTTGTCTAAGGGTTTAATTCGTCTATACACACAAACACGGACATGGTCAAAAAGGTTGCGCAGTCAAGGCCACACTGCTGCTAGCAAGTCTCCCGGAACTGATTAGACACGAGAGTGCTTTGCTGCTGCTGCTACCGACAGCAACGACAACAGCGACCGAGGAGGAGGAGGAGGCGGAGGACGACGACGACGACGGCCAAGCCCGACGACAACCGCCGACCACCGTCGACCGACGATGACGACGACCGACGACGACGGCAACCGGCGACGATTACATCTGCGACAACGCCGACGAGCACGGCGACGAAAACTACTACCACTGCTGCTGCCCCTGTTGCTACTGCTACTACTGGCACTACTACGACTGGCTACTACTACAACGACGACGACGACTACCACTACTAATTACTCCTGCTGCCACTACTACTACTACTACTACCACCACCACCACCACCACCACCACTACCACTACCACTGGTAAACGAGCCCTTAAAGGATCTCGCGGGCCCTAACGCCGAAACCTCTCGGTGAAGCAAGTCGCCCACGGTTAGTTCTCCAAAGTTTGGCTCGGCTTTTAGGAGCCCAACCGAAGGCGGCACTGCTCTAAAAAAAAAGGCCTCCTAATTTAGACCCACCTTCCTTTCCGGCCTAAGTCACCGCATAGCCTAAACCCTAAAACTCTAAAATCGTAGAACGCCCAAACCCCCTTTTTCGGCCGTCAGGCACTGTACACACAAAGGCCGAGGTTCCGATCATCGGCTGTAGATCAGAAGATCGGAAGGTTACTTGTTGAGAGTTCGGCACGACTAGGGGTAGTGTTATTGCTTTTTGAGGATCCTGCGTTTAGGGTGGTTCCTAGGGCTCGTCGGTGGCTGTTCAGATGCTCAGCGTGGCCGGAAGCCCAGCCAGTTCCGGTGCCACAACCTGCTCAGTGTTCTTGTAGGGATTGACGAAAAGCTACCCATAGGCCCCTAAGTAGTTCCTTTTTGGGATTACCTGATAGGGTTCTAAATATAAACCATAAGAAGGAACTACTTAGGAGCCTATGGGTAACGAAAATCTAGCCCTATAACTCGGGGATTTAGGGTTTATACGGGCCCATATAAACATGTTGAGGTCAAGCTACCCCCTATAACTCTAAAGTTTAGGGTTTAAGTGCCCCTGTTAACATTGTGAGGTCATATGGCTGGCCTTATATTTCCGTTATGGGACCTTTTCAGAAATCTAAGGCCACCTGCCCCAGGAAATGAATTGCACCGGAGTTGTCGCTGAGCACCTTGGTCGTCGGTGATCCCATACCAGCAACAGTTGAGCGCTTAGCGGGCATCCCTCAAAGCAAAGCTGGATGCTACCCTCTTTGATATTGCATTCATTTTTTGGAGGGAATCTCCGAGACATCAGGGTTTAGGAGTTTAATTTAAGGGTTTCGGATTTAGGGGTTTAGGGTTTAGGGGTTTAGGGTTCAGGGTGGGCAACATAGGCCCGAGGCACAAAGAGAAACGGCCGGTCCACCGTCATTGGCACTGGGGGCTTCGGAATAGATTTGGATCTCATCTCCGCGCCGGTTGCCGCAACTGCAACGGTGCCTTCCTCATTGACTTCCAGCGTTGCCTTGTGCATGGCCCTAAACTCCTCAACCCTAAACCCCTACAGCCCTAAACCCTGAAGCCCCAAAGCCCTAAACCCCTGAAGCCACAAACCCCCAAGCCCTGAAGCCCCCCAAAGCCCTAAAGCCTAAAACCCCAAACCCTAAAGCCCTAAAACCCTGACTAACCCCGAACCCTAGCAGGAACCACTATAAAGCACCGATAAGGGTTCCTTTTTTACTCCTTAAACCCCTAAGCCCCTTTAACCCCTACCTGCACCCTTAAGAACCTCCCTTTTTAGGGCTCTTTTATTGATTTCCTGATATAAGTCCTTATAAACGGTAGGCCCTAAACCCTAAACCCTAGGCCCCTGCACCCTAAACCCTAAACCCCGGTCTCCTTAAACCCCGAAGCCCCTTGAACCCCTAAGCCTTGTGCATGACCTCGCCGAGATGGACCCGTGGATCCTCGGAGATCTTCAGAAAGCCGCCCTGAGGCTCGAAAGCCTCCTTGAGGCCAAGCTCTCGCAGAGCCTAGGGGTTTAGGGTTTAGGAGTTTAGGGTTTAGGGTTTAGGGTTTAGAGACTAGAGGTTCCAAGCAGCCCCCTGAAAGTTCAGGGTGTAGGGCTTGCGTTTTTGCTCTTGGTTTCGGGTTCAAGGCTTTCTGTTGTTTTTGGTTTAAGGTTTAGGGTTTTGGACTCCAAAAAACCGATTCTTTCCTCTTAACTCTCCACTCTTCAGTCAAATCCGAGTCAAAAGCGGGAGCTGAAGAGCCGCAAAGTCCAAGGCAAAGCCTGGAAAGTGTTGGAAATCAACAGGAACCCCCTGATGTAGATCAGATACTGAGCTCCTCATTGTAGCCTCTAACATAGTAGCACTAATATTGATTACAACAAGTTTTGTTTAATCGCAATGATAATCGTAGTAATACTAGTACTAACTACTCAAGAGTAGTACTGTTGATGATATAAATCCTGCATTACCTTAAGTTTAAGGATCCTAAACTACGGGAATTATGGTATATTCCTTACGATGGGTCAATGCAGGATTTATATCACCAACCCTAGGAACCTATTGAAGATCCGAGGCACAGCCTTGATGGACCCCCCGGCGCTGAGGCGGAAGCGTGGCAGCTTCAGCTCCACCTCCGCGCGCCGATCGCGCAGGCGGCCGTCGAGGGACTCCCAGACCTGTTTCCAGGGAAGTTGCCGGGGTTAGGGCTTTAGGGGTTTAGGGCTTTCGTGGTTTAAGGCTTTAGGGGTGTAGGGGTTCGGTTTTTTTTTAAAGGGTTTCTTTTCGGGTTTAGGAGTTTAGGGGTTTGGGGGTTAGGAACTCCCGGACCTCTTCCAGGGAAGTTGCCACAGCGGACAAGGCCGGCCCGCCCTGAGCTTTCGGAAGAATGATGGTTGCCCACGTCTTCTCGTCGCTGTAAGGAAGTCGCACAGCCTGGAAGTTCTCATGGTCAAAGAAAGGCATGCTCTTGTCGTGCTTGTACATCATGTCGCAGGGAAGAGGCGACGAGAAGCCCTTGAACTGTGCCTTCTGGGTAAGCATTGGATCAAAGACCGAGGCCCAGGAGCCTTTGAAGAAAACAGTGTTCACGAGCACCATCACAGTGTAGGGATCCAATGGCTTGTCGAAGAGACTTGGGATGCGCCCAAGACTCTTCTCCTTTACCCACTCCTGGGTCAAGCTTAAAGATCCTGTTTGCTTCTTGTAGATTGCGTTTCCTCACGGCGTTACAGGAACATCCATAACAAAGATGCTTTCCCAGGATCCTTTCCCTTTCCTTCCTAGAGTAGTTTGATAGCAACCTTATAACTTGTAGTACCGACTCACAGCAGCCTTTAGCTTCCCTCTTTAGGAGCTTCATAGGATAATCGCGTGTATTCACACGGACCAAGACTCGTTGATGGGCTGCGGATCCGGGCTTCGAAGCTCGTGGGCCTCTGCGCGGAAGTTCCTCTGAACGGCCTCTACGAAGTCTGGCCGCACCATCCTCGAGATTCCAGATTGTGAGGGGCAACGATAAGGGTCTCTTTAGAGCTCTATCGGATTCAAGGGCTCCTTAATGTCCCTTGTAGCCTTAGTTTTTCTGAAACTCCCACATGCGAACCCAGGCAGAGTTGTTCATCTCCACCGCGCTCTCCGCAGGCAAGCCTGGCAGGAGACCGTTTAGCAAGGTCGCCAGCTCATGTTCCGTTGCAGAGCCCTCTGTAGATCCAGCTGCGACCATGGAGAGGCATCCCGAGATGGATGTCGGAGAGACGAGGACGTTCTCCCCTGGCTGCGAGGTTAGGAGTCGGAACAAGGCAAAGCCGAGCGGATTCAGAAAGGCCAGCGCCATGACGTGGTGAACAGAAGTACCAAAGAGGCTGAAACCTGTCTTTGCTTCGAGCCATGGGTGTTCGGGGGGGGGAGGAATCTTGCACCCCCCGGATCTATGTTGCCTCTAGGAGCCCGTCACATATAACCCAAAACTCATCAGTAATCACTTCAACTCCCATCACAGGGTTGATAAGGGACCCCTGTGGAGGGGACCCCTGTGAGTTGCAGTTTGCCAATGCGCCCCATTGGCAATTGCAATCCACACTGGTCCCCTCCACAGGGGTCCCCTATCAACCCCGTGATTCAACCCTGAGCCCGAAACCCGAAAGCCCAAAACCCCTTAACCCTAAACCCCCCAGATTCGCGACCTCCTGTAGAACATAGATTCTCAGGCTTGAGCTACAAGCCAGTCCGTCTTACAAGAGAAAACTTCCTCATGGCTCCATGCACCCACACAGGGGTTACTACGTAGGGATAAATAGCAGTATGTTACGGCCTAGGTATATAATATATGGCAATGCGGGCACGTGGAGTCTTAGGGGAAGGTTCCAAAGGACCCAGCAATTCGGGGTTTGGAGGGGTCTATACTAGAGGGGCCCTTCAAGGTCTGCGCTTTCTTAATCTAGTTCCTCTCAGAGCTTATATCACGGATCTGTCTGTAAGGGTTGTGCAGGGTCTGGACCTTATGAGGTATGAGCTGGGTTTAGAAAGGTTCCGAAAGGACCCCTAACTGGGCCCTTGTGTTTACGATAGCAGTGTTCCAGAATAGAGCTTGGAACATTTCGGAACGTTATGTGATTGCTGTATACTTGGACCCTGGGGTAAGATTGCCACGAATGTCAAGCTATTGCATGGTTCCTTTAAGGGTGCTGCCGGGAGAGGGGGGGGTGAGTGTTTGTAAAGGTAGCACAGGGTTTCTATAATGCTTTCTTCCAGGGCGCACCTTGGACACCCGATGCCCTAAACCCTCAACCCGAAACCCTCTACCTGAAAAAAAGGGCACCGGAATAAGGATACCTTGTTGGCTCCTGGACTCTAAGTCAGGAGCCTTTGGTATTGGGGTTTAGGGCTTCGGGTTTAGGGTTTTGGGTTTAGGGTTTACGGTTTCGGGTTTAGGGTTTCGGGTTTAGGTAGGGCTTCGGGTTTAGGATTTTGGGATCCAGGTTGCTAGTAAACCCTATCTGCCATCCGCGAGTCCCCAAACATGCATGAACTTGTTTCATGGCAAAAGGGCTTGGCGCAAACTTCCACCAATCTCTGCCGACGTTCGACCCGGCATCTCTGCTAGCCACTCTGGCATGCTACCGCTTGGCCAACCACGGGCCCAAAACATTCCAAAACACTTTTGACAAACCCGAAACCCTAAACCCTAAAGCCTCAACTCCCAGAAACAGCAGTGCTCATGTGTCGCATTTTCGGGTGCATGGGTTGAAGCGGGTCTAGGGCGTTCAGGGCTGTCGGGTCTCTGAGTGCATTTATACATGACTCTAGGCCCTAAACGGGCCCTTAGCCCTGCTGCCCAAACCAACTTCGAACCTTAATAATAGGGGCCTTATAAGAATAGGGTTCTTGGGGGCCCATTATACTATAAGTACAATAAGGAACGCCCAAAACCCTACTCTAAGTATTTAGGCCCCTACATTGCAGCCATGAAGTCCAGATTGAAGGAGAGCTCCTGGTGTGGAATCAATGCTCATTCGTTGTGCCGTGCCGATGCGGCTCGGGGTTTAGAATTGACCCTTACCCTCAAGGGGCACATATTTTAAGGTTTTTGGGCCCAAAGACCCTATTACATAAGGCTTTTGGGCTATTTTGATGCTAAGGGTGAGGGTTTAGGGTTTGGGGTTTAGGAGTTAGGAGACTCTTGCCAGTGAGAGGCAACGGGCACAGCCTGTGCCGACATTGCCACTGCGCTGACATGATGTGCTGCGCTCTGGCGTTCCAGCGTGGGTGTACGCCTACTCAAAACCTCGAGTTGGCAAGTAGTGCACAAGCCAAAGGGTCCATGTGTCCAAATAGTATATACTTCGGCATTAACGTACGTATATAGGGACTACTCTGAGCCCAAAGTATATACCCCAAAGGCTCCATGTACCCATATAGTATATACTTAGGCCTTAAAGGGGTTCCTATATGGGTACTTTAGGGCCTAAGTATATACTATATGGGTACATGGAGCCTTTGGGTACTTTTTGGGTAGACCCCGAGGGAAGTACAGCGATAGAAAAGGCCAGGAACTTTAAGGTCCCCGTCTCTTTCAAGCAGAAAAGCCTTCATGATGAGAAAAGAGTTTTGGGGCCCCTTATACTATAATTATAATAAGGAACCTCCAAAATAGTACTTGTGGTAATTTAGGCCCCTGCATTATGGCTTTGCTACATCATGGTTCGAAACAAAGCCTCAATATAGGAACCTGATTAAGCAACCCAGGGTCTTCATGAGGGCTCTTAACATGAGTCCTAAGATTTTCTGGGGCCAGGGGTTCGTAAATCAGGTTCCTATATTAGGGTTTAGGGTTTAGGGTTTAGGATTAGCCTATGTCTAGCTCGATACCATGGCTTTATAAACCCTAAAGGCCCTAAACCCTCACATGGCAGCCAGCGGTACCAGTCCAAGTAGCGCTTTAAAAAAGGAGACGATGCCGTCGAGCAAGCTCGCGTGCTCAAGCTAGAATCCCAAGTTTCCCTAAGGCTCCATGTACCTAAACAGCATATATTCAAGCAAAAGAAAGTGCCGACATCGGAACTCAATTTAAGGCTTATCTAAAAATAGAATATGTCGGTACACGGTCCGCTATACCCCAAGGTACATGGAGCCTTAGGGTTTAAAAAAGAGATACAAGAAACATATCACTGCAGGCCCTAAGCCCCACAAGAGCTTAGGGACCACCTGGAGAAGCGGGTTCCTTAGGGACGGAATGATCCAACCTAAACCCCTAAACCCTAAGCCCCTAAACCCCTAAACCCTAAACCCATTGAGGATTCCTTCCAGGGTTCCTAGAGGGGTTATATGGGTTAGATCGGGTTTAGGGCCTACGGCGTTGGGCTTAAGGACGAAATGAACCCTGAAATGGTACAAGGTATAGGGATTCATGGTATAATAAGGGTAGGCCCCTGCTTCTATGCGTCATGTGGTCACCAAGGTTAGTTATAACTCATAACCGATCTAACCTGTACTTGGCTACTCACAAACCCTAGTTAAAGCATATGCAGGAATCTGATTAGTGTCTGGCTGCTAAGTTACTAGTCACTAGTCGCTTAGCCCTATCTCCTAACAGTCTTCCCAGCCCCTCCAGAAACAGGGGTCACAGCAGCCCGATAAGCCCAAGAACGATGGCTGGTAGGAGGGACTCTGTGGGGCCCATCGGAGGGCCCTGACCCCCCTGAAATTGAGCTCCTTCTGTGGCTTGGAGTTTATAGGGCATAGGGCTTGGGGTTTATAAAGGATTTGGAGATAACGTTTGGGAAAGTTTGGGGTTCGGGGTTTTGGTTTTGAGGTTGGGGCTGAGGGCCTAGTTGAGGGGGTGCCCCATGGAGCAGGTGCGAGGAGGTCCTTCGAGGCTATCAGCCCTAAACTACAAGCTTTTTCCACCCTATCCTAACCTTTCCGGCCATTGAAGAACCATGTGGAAATCCCCTAAACCCTAAACCCTCAACCCTCAACATAAACTCTCAACCCCTGAAACCAGAACCTGCGAGTATAAAGGAGCAGACTCCCCCGATCATACGGCCCCCCTCAAAGGAGCCTTTAAAAGGAACCCTTAATACCTTAAAGGAACCCTCAAAGGAGCCTTTAAAGGAACCCCTTAATACCTTAAAGGAACCTTCAAAGGAGCTTCTGTGCTACGACTGGCGCTACGAATCGGCCTCAGTAGTTTTAGGTTTTAGGGGTTGGGGTGTAGGGTTTAGGTTCTAGGGTTTGGGGTATAGGAATAGGGTTTCCCAAAACGGCTCCACGTGCCCACATAGTATGTATGTGCATAGGCCTTAAAGGGGTTCCTACATGGGTACTGTAAGGCCTAAGTATGCTTGAGTATGTGCATTTTGGGCACATGGAGCCTTCCGCAGATCCTGCTGCCCATCACGCGGCCGTCGGGTGCCGAGAACGAAAACGACGACAACAACGATGACGACTTGCTACAGCTGTTACTTCTGCTGATGCTACTCGTACTACGACGGGCAGGAGGAGGAGGACGACGACTACTACTTACTACTGCTACTACCACTTGTGCTCCTGCCTTCTTCTTCTTCTGATGATCTATGACCGCTTCAGAGTGGAAGCAACAATGAATCATCTTAAGTCAAAGTCATAAAGCATCGCTTGAAGGAGCTCCGAATTGGACGAACCGCAATGTCTCTGCCATCGTCCATGGCATAGGCTTCGGACAATGTTTTCATCTGCTTTTCTTGGCGGTCCATGGTAGGCCGACAAGAGTGTTCAGATCTTCCTGACTTGACCAGCGGCTCGGGCTTAGCGGGAGTTGGGGCTGTAGCACCTGTGCACCTGTGCGACATGCTTGTGCCATGGGCGTCACAGAGGCGGATGTGCGGAGGTCGCCGTAAAAGGACCGAAACCTGAAGCAATCGAAGTGGTAGACAGATCATCTGCGAAGAAAGCATACCACTTCCCTTAGGCAACGCCTGCAGGGTCCATCATCGCCAAGGACATGCTCAAAAATGAAACTACTTGAACCTCAGAACCAGTTCCCCATATCAGCCCTTTCCCGAACCCGAAGCCCGTGTGGGTTTCAGGGAGGGTATGCCTGTGATCTGAGGTTTAGGGTTTAGGGGTTGTTTGGTGGGCCGTAGATGTGCTTTATGGCTGGACCAAATACGAAGATGTACTCAGCATGTTCGAAGAGGCCGCGTTATCAACATGCGTCCCCTAAGGGACCCGGTACTGGACTCAAGTCTCCTAAACCCTTAACCCTGAACCCTAAACAAGAACTTGTAAAGGAACCCTCAAAGGTACACGCACCCATGTTACGCTTCGGCCTTAATGGTGAGGTACTGAAGGGACAAACCCTACCGGGTCCATATGCCCGCATATAGTCTACAGGGTGCCTTTTAGGGTATCCTTTACATAAGGGTTCTATACGTGCCATAATGGTTTAGGGTTTAGGGTACATGGGTCCATGTACCCAAATAGTATAGACTTTGGCCTTAAAGTAGTCCCTACACAGGTCCTTTGGGGCCAAAGTATTATACTATTTGGGTGCATGGACCCTTAACTAGGGAAAGTATGGGGTCTGGGTTTAGATGGCAATGCCCTCAACAGTGAAAGATTCCGTTCTGGTACCCTTGTAACCGCCGGTAGCGCTGGGGAGATGATATCGTCCAGCTGCCCAGGAAAACAACAGACGCTTATTCCCCAACCTTAAGCCATCTCAAACCCGACACCCGTTTATTCCACAATAGTTTACCCTAGACTTCCAAGGACCTTATAGTTAGGGCCCCAGACCGGGGCCTTCATTAAGGACCCGATAATAAGGTCCCTGGAAGCCTAGGGTAATCTATAAACCCGCATCCCTAGCTCAACCACCTGGCGCACATACCAAAAATGCTCACACTATCCACTTAAGCGTGACACTTGCAGAACCCATAAACCCTAAACCCCTAAACCCTAAACCCTGTGACACTTGCAGAACCTATAAACCCTAAACCCTAAGCCCTAACTCGTACTTGGACCCTTGGGCAAACCTATTTGCGGATTGCGCTGGCTTGCCCCACCACGGGCCGAGAGGATCGAATCGCGTTCTCGAGTTTAGGGTTTAGGGTTTGGGGGTTTAGGGTTTACCTGGACCCTGAAGAACCTACCTTTTTAGGGTTCCTTACTATGAATTCTTTGTATAAGTCCGTAAAGAGGTAGGTTATTTGGGGTTAAGGTAGAGGTTAGGGCTTCACAGTTTCGGGTTTCGAGTTTATTAGGGCAGCGTCTGGTACCCTGCAGTATGAGCGACCTTAACCCCCAAAGAACCTACCTTCTTAAGGACTCACATAAAGAAATCATATGAAGGAACGCCAAAAAAAAGAAGGTTTTAACATTATTATGACCTACACACAATATTCAGCACCTGACACGCCTCTGGTCGTGGTACCTAGACGACGGGGGCTGCTGCTGGTAGAGCTGTAAGGCTCAGCTGACCAGATGCTTCCGGGTTTAAGTTGAAGGTTGAAGTGGCAGGGTAGGGGTATTCTCGATGTGGCTGCGGCGGGTGGGCTACATCATTTGATCATACCCCAACCCCTATGTTAATGATTATCACAAGGTCCCTATAGAACTCTTTCGCTCGTGGAGCATGGCCATGCTGAGCCATGCTGAGCCCTCAGCCATACATGCGAAACTGTAGGTATCTGAGTACGGGTGTCCTATTCCGAAGGGTCCAAGGAACAGTGTCGTAGATACTTTGGGACTCAGAACGTACTATATTGGTACCTGGACCCTTTGAGTATGACATTGGAGGAACGCGGCCTTGTGAGTTACTGGGCCTTGTGCAAGAAACCCGTCAGAGGCTCGATGACTGGGGCGAGCCGCTGCCACAGAGATTTCTGCTATTCGGGTTTAGGGTTCAGGTTTAGGGTTAGAGGCTTCGGTGGCGAGCTGTAGTATGATGAAAAAGGACTAGCAGGGGACAACTACTAACACTTGTTGAGATCGCTGCAGTACAAGGGCAATCTCTCGGCCGATGGCCATCGCTACTCAACCAGTGTCCGAGATGCACAGGACAGCTACTTCGCTGTCCATGGCATAAGTGCATAAAGTCCGCTACCGATAGTCGGTAGCGACACGATTTCATCAATTCTGCTAGGGAGCGACCCATCCACGTGAGCGCATAAGTCGCATCTGGCCACAGGAGCCACTCTCGATATGAACCTGCCCTAGAGAGTCCAAGTAGCCAAATAATGTGATGTTCGTCAATACTGTACTATATTTCGATCACTTGGACACCTAGGGGTGCCTGCCACAGACGAGCTTGTTGAGCTCTGTGGCAGGCAGCAGGTGCGGAAAGCTCTGACACAGATCCAAACGTTCATGTGAAGCACACGGCTGTTAAACGCTTCCGAGTTAAAGGTTTAGGGTCCACTAAACCCTAAACCCTAAACCCCTAAACCCTACACCCTGAAGCTTCTCATATTCTTTATGTCGCTTTCGAGGGTTCGTTTCCGATTGTTCAGTCACCACAATCCAGAGGCTCCATTAGGCCCTGAGGAAACATCCTTAGGGCTATGTGGTAACTAAGGGTTTTGGTTCAAGGATACTTAGGGTTATATAGGGCTTAGGGGTTGGAGGGGTATAGATAAGGATACTTAGGGTTATTTAGGGTTTAGGGGTTAGAAGGGTATAGAGCTGTATTTGATCGTATAGTTACACAATGACTACAAGGCATACGACTACGACAGACACCCTACAGTACTAGATTTGTTAAACCTTAATCATAGTCTTAAGGACCCCGGGGGGGGGGGGGGTGGGGTAGGGGGGAGGGCTTAAATAGGCCGTATTAGGTCCTTATTACAGGTATTGAAGCTCCCTGCCCCTCTCCCCCTACCCCCCTAGGTTATGACTTAACCATGCGAAAACCCTATACAAATCACCCACTGTTTTCTTGGTTGCAATTTCGCAGTACACTGAAAATCTAAAG
>CAJNJA010009304.1:0-14882 GCA_905231915.1 Symbiodinium necroappetens | reverse complement strand
ATAAATAAATACACAAGTAAATGAACATGTATATATATACACACACACACATACATACATACATACATACATACATACATACATACGTACAGACACACACATACATACATACATACATACATACATACATACACGCGTACATGCGTACATGCGTACACACACACACACGCGCGTACATACGTGCGTACACACACACACACGCGCGTACATACGTGCGTACACACATACATACAGAAAGACAGACAGACAGACAGACATACATACGTACGTACATACGTGCATGCATACATAGATGCATACACATTTATTTCTAGATGTATATGCATGCTTCTTTTTTCATACATGTACTGTGCATACATACAGTATATATGTACGTACATAACCAAACTGCATGCATTTACACGTATATACATATTTCCCCTGTTTAGTTGCACTCATCTTTCCCAGAGACTCCAAAACCCTGAATTAAGGAATATACCTTAAAGTATAGCAGAAACCCTAATATGATTTACGATATATTCCTTAATTAACAGGTTTTGGAGTCTCTGGGTTAATTACTTCCGAAGGTTTCCAAAACCCCCAACTCAAACCGCAGAACGCGTCCTGTGGTGCGGCGAAGTGCGATGAGCCTCAGCAACTTCGAGTCGCAGTCTCCGAAGCTTAGGACACAGGGAACCGGGGCGCTCAGACAGGGTTTAGGGTTTAGGGCTTAGGGTGTAGGGTTTAGGGACTTTGAGTATTTAGGGTTTTGGGGACTGCGCGCTTCCCCACTTGGGTCCTGGACTTGTAGGAGTTCACATGGTGGGCCTCAATCATCAGAATGGGGAGTATTGTAATCGTGTCGACTATACGGGGATATCACAAAAGGTGATATCGCTGCCAACTTCTGCCAGCGCAGCCCCGGCTGAGTAGGGGGCTCCAGCTCCGACTGGAAGTCCCTCGGTATACTCTTGCCATAGTCGATAAACCTTTGCATAAGAAAGCTATCACTAGGACCGATTGCAATATAGTCGATGAAACCTTGGCATAAGAAAGCTATGACTCTGACCGTTTGCTGAGGTTACCGAAAAAGCTCAAGCTTAATTAATTACAGTGATTGAATGACTGCTCTGTTGCTGACTGCTGCGCGAGCTCCCTGAAGTTTGAAATCTAAACCTGTTCCTGTTGCTCTCAGCTCACGAGGCCGCAACTCCGGGCCTCTGTCGCCTCTTGTCTATCTCTGAAGCTAGTATGGGTTTAGTGTTTACCCAGGCTCCATAGTAGCTCCTTTTTGTGGTTTACGTTTAGAATCCCATGAGCTTCTGATGCACTGCACCCGCCCAAAACCTGCCCTCTGCAACCCCACACACTGCACCCACAAGCACCGTTTGTTCTCCTGCGTTGCCCCGCTAGCCCCAAACCGTAAACCCTCACCCCTAAAGCCTAAACACTAAACCCCTAAACCCTACAATCCCTAAAGCCTAAACCCTAAATCCTAACCCCTAAACCCTAAACCCCAACCCACCCACACTGTCATAGCCGCGACACAGTGGGCGCAGAAGACGCAGCCGCAGAATTTGCGGCCAAGGGGCACCTGCCTCCGAAGTTAAAAACAATGAAGGGGCCTAAATACTTAGAATAAGGGTTTTTCGGGGTATGGAAAGGGTTCCTTTAAAGGGTTCCTTAAAGGGTTCTATAAGGGCTTAAGGTGTAGGGGACGGAATACTAAGAATAGAGTTTTTTTGTGGTATAATATACTATACATATAATAAGTGAACCATAGAGGGGCCTGAATCAAAAAGAATGGAGCTTTGTTGGGGGGTACAATCATATACTTTAAGAACAAGGAAGCTCCCCCCCCAAAAAAAAAGGTAATTATTTGAAGGCCCCTCTGTTAAGGATCAGACCCGGGATTTCAATCTTCTGAAAGCCCCCTCTCTGGGTCTACATTCGAGCGTTAGGGTTTCAAGCCCTGGATCCAAGCCCTGCCGCTTTAGGGTGTAGGGTTTAGGGTTCAGGGTCTAAGGGAAACTGCAGGTGGGGAGTTGAGGGTATATAGGGCTTCTATGAGGCTTCTACTATAGACCTCCTATCAGGCACCTATAACGGTAACTACCCACCTGAAAATGTACTAAGAGTAAGGGTCTCAAGCCCCGGGTGGTAAGACCGGAGTGCCCTATCGGGCTTCCAGAAGCACGCCAGATTACCCTCCCAGAGAACCCAATAATTAGCCCTTAATTAATGAATACAATACCTTATAAATCATGATATCAAGGCCTCTATGATTCAAGGTATGTCCCTTAATTATGGAATCGCACCTTATAAATCATAGTATCAAGGCCGCTATAATGTATGGTATTGTCCTTTTTTCTTAAGGGGTATTTGGGTTCCCTGAGCTGATTCCTACACTACACGACTCTAAGGGATCCGCATGTTGAGGTGGAGCAGAATTAGAGACTCCAAAACCTCTTAATTAAGGAATATGCCTTCAGCTCTAATAGGAACCCTATAATATGATTTAAGGTGTACATTCCTTAATTAAGGAAAAAACCTTAGATCATATTTGTGGGTTCCTATAAGAGTTTAAGGTCTATCCCATTAAGGAATATACCTTAAACCATATTAGGGTTCCTACAGGAGTTTAGGGTATATTCCTTCATTAAGCGGCTTTGGAGTCTCGGAACAGAACCGGCCTGAAGCCAGGGCGCCTCTGCTTCCGAAGGTGTCCTCCGAGGGTTGCTCTGCAAGACCCGTATAGGGTTTAGGGTTTTGGGTTTAAGGTTTAGGGGTTTAGGCGTTAGGGTTTAGGGTTTTGGGTTTAAGGTTTAAGGTTTAGGGTTTAAGGTTTAGGGTTTAAGGTTTAGGGCTTAGGGAAGTAATCCGCTTTCTACATGGGCCTTGATATTGAGCTCCGCATTGCGCAGCAGTTCGGATTAAGGGGAATCGTATCACGGGCCAATATACCCCGAAACCGAACCTTTTCCAAGAAAGCACCAGGAATGCGGAAAATCTGTCTCGGAATCATGCGTATATAGACAGATAACAGCTTAAGTTCCAAATATTGAAAATGACCTAGATGAAACGTTGAACACACTACAAAAGGAGAGCAAGAGAAGGCCTCCACGATGTGAGATTCTTAACTTTCTTGAAAGAAACCCTGAACCCTAAACTTTCTGGATTAAAACCCTAACCCCTAAACTTTCTGGAAAGAAAGCCAGGAGTATAAGGGACAGCATTTTAGAACAGCCTGAAAGCACAGCTGAACCGAAAGACGCCACACCGGATTCCCCAAACGAAAGCGGGCCGAGCCCAGCCCGTGAAATCCTAAACCCTAAACCCTACACCCTAAACCCTAAACCCTATACCCTAAACCCACAACCCTCAACCCTAAACCCCAAACCCAAAACCCTCAACCCAAAACCCTAAACCCGAAACCCCGGGTTCCGGAAGGAGAGCACCAACTCTGAGGTGATTGGGGCCCGGAGGCAGCTCGAAAGCGTCGCCTCCCTGGACATGGGGGGAAAGTATGGAAGGAGGGTTTAGGGTTTAGGGTTTTAGGGTTTTGGGTCTAGGGCTTTAGGGTTTTAGGGTTTTGGGTCTAGGGTTAAGGGTTTAGGGTTTTAGGGTTTAGGGTTGAGGGTTTGGGGTTCAGGGTCTAGGGTTGAAACATAGTAGCGGACTGAAAGACTAAAGGAATCTTGCAAAGTAGATAACCAGGACCCTCCCTGTGCCCTCATACTTACAAGGGTATATGGTCCCAAATAACGGGTATATTAGGGTCTAATAGAGGGCAGATGGAGGGTCTAGGAAGGTTAGGTTTCAGAGTTGTGGCCATGGGACGGGAAAGATGAAGCCAGGGGTTGAAACCTTGCAAGACAGTGATGTAGCTGCTGGCAAAAGGGCACATAGTACCTAGACCCTCCATCTGCCCCCTGTTAGACCCTAAATACCCATTACTTGGGACCATATACCCTTTTTTGCGGGTACCAGGAGGGTCCTGGTAAAAATGTCTCAAGTGGCCTTTTCACGCGCAAGCTAGTGCTCACTCTTCTCTAGACTGCAAAAAAAAGGCAGCTTGTAAGGCTTAGCTTGGTCGTGGAGCTCATCAGGTCTACAGCGACCCCGAAGCGGTATCACGGGCAGGGTATGTACCTTATGTTAGGGCTTAGGCCTTAGAGCTCAGGGTTTATGGTATGGCCATGCGGTTTAGGGTTTAGAGCTTAGGGTTTAGGGTTTATAGGGGTGTTGCTACGCGGTTTAGGGTTCAGAGCTTAGGGTTTACGGTGCGGGTGTGCCGTGAGGGAAGATGCCCACGAGCTTAAACAAAGTCTGACCCCAACATGCTGAGCCCGCAACTCCTACCGAACTCTAGCACGCCTTATCCTTAAGAAGAAGGGGCCCAAGGCCTTGGTAAAAGAAGGAAAACATCCTAACCTCGAACCTTGCGACTAGCCGTCCGTTATACGAGCCTGCGGATTCTCCCGAAACCAAAATACACTCGCAACGCGGTGTTGTATCGGCAAATCAACTCCTCAGCCGAAAAAGGGTGCCTGAGATTGCCGATCACGGCCAAGGAAATGAAAGCGCTGGACTTGCCTCCTGGCGGCGTTGTGCTTGGCATCTAGGAACGTGAGAACAAAACACAATAGTCTCAGGAACAACTGCCGGGATGATCTGGAGTAGTAACATAAACTACAGGTACGAACAAATATGAAAAGAAACGGCAGTCGACTACAAACTGCGCAACACAGAAGGCTATCTTTCGGAGCAGTTCAGCATCTCAAAATTCCGCAAGCTCGAAATGATGTTGAACACGCGACCTGTTGAGCTTCAGTGGGGCAACAAGGATGACGATAGCGGTAACCCTAAAATACCCGAAACCTTACATGGGAGCTCCTTACCAAAAAAAACCCTAGACGGTTTGATAAAGCTTGTATACAGCAGTGTAAGTTTGGGGTATGTATGCTCGTGAGGGTCCATGTGATGAAAGATCGTACTGCTTGATGTCCATACTGGGGCCCCTGTTTTTTCTCAAGCTAATGTGGCCTAAACCCTGTTCTGTCTGCCTCCGTTCGTAGCGGTGACCAAGAAAATCTCCGGCCGGGGGAGCAACTCCGTCGGAGCGCCAGAGATAACTCCAGTCCTCGATGTGGTGTTAGGACTGTCTTCTTGGATTGCGGGCTCGGCTTTCGGAAAGCTCACAACACCCTGCTAGTCAGGATCACTCTTCAATTTCCCAAGATCTGTTGATGTAGGGGCTAAGGTTCAGGGGTTTCGGGTGTACACAGCTGTGGAACCAAGACAGGATTAGAATCGGAGTCCAATGACAAGCATAGTTAAGAGAAAAACTTCCGTTGGTAAGGAGTGCTGCTCTCCTTGGGTTTATGGGCTAGACTTAAACACCACGCGAAAACCAAGCTCTAGCAAGGCCTGCCATTCTAGCACGCTTGTAGTCCGCAGTTTACCTCGTTATTATGTGACCAAAATGAAATATTTCCGAATTCAGAAAAGACGGGCCCCTAGTTCAGTTTTGTGGAAGCCCGTTTGGAGTTGGGACGGTTATGTTCGGCAACTATATCCATGTAAACATGTAGATGTGAACAAGCATATATATATACACATACACTTATATACATATATACATACATACATACATACATACATACATACATATATACATACATACATATATACATATGTACATGTAAACATATATACATATATACAGATATACATATACACATATATACAGTTATACATATATACATATATACATATATACATCTATACATATATACTTATACACATATATACATATATACATATATACACATGTACATAAATACATACATATATATATATATACACATATACACATCATTTTGATATACATAAACATATATGTACATGTATGTGTGTATATATATACACATACATAAAGTCGAGTGGAGTGGAGTGGAATGGAAGGACGACCTAGATCTCAAGATCTGGCCTGATTGGCCTAAAGCAAACGGCATCACCTCCGGTCCGAAGGCTTCAGGATCAAACCGTCACAAGATAGGAGGAACAACTATCCTGAAGCCCAACTGGAGGCAGTCGGCTGATACCTGGATGCACATGTTTGTTTTATATGCATGCTCGTCTGGTGCAACACGGTGTAGACTGTGTTTTGTCAAGCTCCGAGCACAAGAAGATGATTGTCCGCTCCATGCTTGAGCGCGCTACCGGAGCGAACCATGCCGTCCACTGCAGTCAACGGTTCACTGCGTAGGTAGGCATCATCAAGAAACGATTGCTGTATTTCGCACTAACTTCGTGTCCTGCTGGCAAGCAGTTCCTCCGGAGCAGGGACGCAGCAGGGATCACTTCTCCAAAAAACAGCGCAGCAAAGGCCTGCAGCTCCGTCGCTGCAGCACGGGGCCGAGACCAGAATGTCACCAACGACGACCGCTTTCAGCCGACTACGACCACGACACAAGCTGAACCCCAAGAAAGAAAACCCTAACACCATACATTAATGCATGCATGCATGCATGCATGCATGTATACATACATACATACATACACACATACATACATACATACATACATACATACATACATCTGTACACTTATATCTGTATGCATTTGCTGAGCTAAGCATCCCCGGATCCAGAGATAGGCCAGTCCTGAGGTCAAGCTTGGAGCATCTGCGGCTTAAGGTTCAAGGTTTTAGTAGTGCTCAGGTTTTGGGGCGGGGTTTAGGGTTTAGGGTTTAAGCTCAAGGTTTTAGTAGAGCTCAGGGTTGGGCGGGGTTTAGGGTTTAGAGGGTTTAGGGCTTCGCGTTTCCTTGAAACAGTATCTATAGACTTTGACATCGAGCCAACACCCAAGTCCTATACCTCGAAACTTCGTGTAAGCTCTGCGTCCTAAGGTGCGTTCGGCTCGGAGACACGTTCTAGGGTGAGGGGTTTAGGCGGGCTTGCTCCAAGCATTCGCACCAACACCAAGTAGAAGCCTCGGCTAACTCGGTAGCGAGGTTTTAGGTTTGGGGGGCAGTCTGCCGGTGGTATAGAAAACAGAGGCCTTATCCCTCAATGCTGATCAGATCAGCTAGAAACTCTCTAGGGAATGGCCCTAAACCCGGAGCCGCAAACCCCAGAAGCCCGAAAAGCTACAAACCTTGAAACCCAAATCCGTAAACCTTATAGGCGACACGAGGGACGGTGCCAGGGCATCTTTCTGGAGAGGATAAGGCTTCCAATATAGACCCCACATAGCAGGACCCTCAATATGGGTAGTTCTCGAAACTAGGGTCGCTCTATATTGGGGACCGAAAAAGGGACCCTGATTCAGAGAACTACCCATATGAGGACCGCTAGAAGGAAAGCCCAAATAAATCAAAGAACCCCAATCTCTCTGCGAGGCAAGTCGCGGGAGTGGTGGTTGGATGTCGTAGTGCTGCACTTGGCCTGGACTTGAGTGAGCCCTAAACCCTGCACCCTAAACCCTAACCTCAAAACCCTAAACTTTTAAACCCTAAACCGCTAAACTCCTAAACCCTAGGTTTTAGGGTTGAGGGCTGAGGGTTTAGGATTTAGGGTTTATGGGTTCCGGGTTCAGCCTATCTTTAAGCCGCTGTACAGCCCTCACTCCAAGCCCTGGGGGCGACTTGGACCTGCGAGCTGCCCAAAGGATCCGAATTTAGGGCTTGGGGTTTAGGGTTTTAGGGTTTAGGGGTTCAGGGGTTTAGGGGTTTAGGGTTTAGGAGTTTAGGGGTTTAGGGTCTGGGGGTTTAGGGCTTTAGGAGTTTAGGGGTTTAGGGGTTTAGGGGTTTGGGGGTTTAGGGGCTTTCGGCCCGGCTTGACATCCACATGGACATGGAAGACGAGAATGTCCAACGACGGCTTCAACTTCCGGAGGGCTCCGATACTACGAGGAACCCTAAGACATACTTGCGGCTTGCGGTTTAGGGTTTGGGGTTTAGGGGTTTGGGGTTAGGGTTTAGGGGTTTAGGGATTGGGGGTTTAGGGTTTAGGGTTTAGGGACTACTTGCACAGGCCACCTTTACCACTAAACCCTAACCCTCAAGGCTCCAAAACTCCATAACTCTCGTCCCCTCTGAGTCCCAGGCAGTCCGAGGCGTTGTACTGCGGCACCGTGTTGGCGACCTCAATAGCACAGGGCCCGAGTCCTCCATCGCTACTGCATTCGCCCAGAGAACCCAATACCCCTTAACCCCTTACAAAAAGGACTATACCTTACATCATAGAGGCCTTGATATTATGACTTTTGAGGTAACTTCAAGTAAATCCCTTAATTAATGAAGGTATCTTAAATTATAAGAGGCCCTATAACATTATGATTAAAGGTAGATTCCTTAATTAAGGGGGTATTGGGTTCTCCCATGAACAAACCCTAAACCCCTAACCCCTAAACCCTAAACCCTAAACCCCTAAACCCTAAACCCCTAAACCCCTAAACCCTAAACTTGTCAGGTTTGATGATCTCGTCTGGCCGCCTCCTTGCTCCCAAAAGGTACACACAAAAAACCCGCAAAATGCAGTCCGAGCTCTTCCTTGGCTCATTGCCTGGTACGGTTTAAGGGTTTAAGGGTTTAGGGGTTTAGGGTTTAGGGATTGCCTGGTACGGTCTAGGGGTTTAGGGGTTTAGGGGTTTAGGGTTTAGGGATTGCCTGGTACGGTCTAGGGGTTTAGGGGTTGCCTGGTACAGATTCAACGGAACGCCCACCTCCGCGGCCTTTAGATAAGGCCGAAATACAGTCAACTAGGGTAACATCGCAGGCACATCCCAATCACAAGATGCCAAAAGCACTGAAATGCACTGCGTCGTCTTCGAATGCAAGGGTTGAAGCAAACCTCACCAGGTTGGCCCCTCAAAGCCTCTGAAAAAATATTCGTAAATAAAATCTTCTTAAGCCCAACAAAGGAAACTATACAATGTCCCAAAGGCCCACCTAGTACTCATCTGGGCCACCGATTTCAAGTTGCTGCAGTCGGCAGTCGTCACCGTCGGCACCATCGGTACCATAGGCTCATCCTGCTCTGTCATCCAAACCACCCGGGTTTAGGGTTTGTAAGGTTTTAAGGCTTAGGGTTCAGGGTTTAGGGTTTAATTTAGGGTTCAGGGTTGAAGGCTTCGGGTTCAGGGTTCAGGGTTTAGGGTTTAGGATTTCGGGGTTTAAGGCTTCGGAATTGGGGTTAAGGCTTAGGGTTTAGGGTTTCGAACCCTGGCTCTCCACTACCGCAGCATTGCCCAGAGTGGCTCAGGGGGCTTCACGCAAGTTCTTCAGCTTCAACGTCTGTAGGCCTTTGTGGCTTCAGGGATTTGCTTTACGGTTTTCAGGGCTTGGCTTTCGACCACGACAGAGCTTCGCATGCCGGAACCCCTAGACAACATCGGCGGGCCTGACTGCCGAGACCCCCACGCCGCAATGGTGACTCTGAAATAACAGTCGCATTCGCACGGGTCTATACAGTGCAGAACCTTTTCACTTGATAAGTCACTGAAACTGCACGTAACTTGCTATAGCGCAATATGACGTAGGATGACGTGCTGCACTGCAGCCTATATCTCATGCACGGCATGCACATACATGCGCAGGCCTGTCTTTATAGTCTCAGAGCACCTTTGAACGTCCCTGAAAATTCCTCAAACAGCGTAGGCCTCCAGGCTGCGGTTGCTGCGAAGCATCAGGCCCGAGGAGGACAAGGAAAGTCCAGTCGGGTTGTAAGAACTTCGGCCTTTCCTCTCGTGCCCTTTTTTTCTCTTCAGCTCTGGCCAGCTGGGAAAGGCCAGAGCTGGTAGACGTGGCACTTTGCGCTTCTGTCTCAACCCTATACCTGAGTTAAGCTTTCAATAAGTACCGAAACTCCGGCTCTGCCCTGCTGGCTTCGCGCAGGTTCGGAAGCCCTCAACCCATACGGTTGATGATATGAATCCTTAGCAGTACTATGGGGAATTATGGTATATGTCCTTATTATTATGGGTCCTGCAGGATTTACACCATCAGCCGTATTGAGCCCTCTTGAAGCGCTTGAAACCCATCAGACCCTACAGTCCCCACCGCGCTCTCCTTCACCAGGAAGAGGGGCGGATCGGCATAGACCAAGTCCTGAAGACAACCACCAAACGATGCGGAGCTAGACACAGTAACGGATCCGGAATACATTTAACGCTCACAGTTTAGCGATGGTGCGGAGAACTATACTTAGTCTTTTTGAAAAATCCTCACTCAAAAAAGGCTCGAGAGGCCTACACCTGAGAAAAACCGAAAACCTAACATGCACCAAAGCCCCCGGCAAGTTATAAATACCCATAGGCCCCTAAGTAGTTCCTTTTTATGGTTTATATTTAGAATCAAAAAGGAACTACTTAGGGGTTTATGGGTAGCCCAGCTGCGAAGAGGCTCCTACTTTGACACAACTTTACAGCACCAAGAAAACTTTGCAAAGTCATCTCGCGGGCGCCTTCGGCGGATAGACATCGGTGACCCAAGCAAACCTGTGACCGCGGCCAAGGATGCAACAGATTTGGGTTTTGTGAAAATTTGAGCAGGCCTACCAGTGGATCTAGGGCTAGGGGTGTCCTGTTTGAGCTTGTCAAGAATCTCCCAACTTCAACCTTACTTCGAGGAGCATTGCCTGCGTGTCAAGACCTGCTGGCATCTCCACATACTGGATCTCCAGAAGTTCCCTCCCGTTAGCCCCATGAGGCATCTCGACCTCGTGGGACGTAATCCACCCTTGCACCCACCGCTGGTAGCTTGGTAGTGGTCGGGCGCAGCCACAACAACCAGCACCGCAAAAAACACGTCGGAGTTAGATGTCGCCACCGCCTCGTCCGGGCCGTGGCAAGTATCCCATCAGGCACTGCCATATCTCCAACGCCAGAACCCGGCAGAGGCGTGTTGACAACCTCATTTCCCGCCTGCCTAAACCCTAAACCCTAGCTAAAGCCTAAACCCTAAAGTACGTAGTCTTAACCTTACGGAGGCTTTCTGCACCTTGTTCCCACTTACTATACTGTCTTGTAGGAAACTGCACGAGTAGAGCTGGGTGCTGTGGCATTGACTTCATGTATTTGCGCAAGCTCACATGTGCACAGTCATGACTTGCGCAGCTTTGCTTGTTTGAGGATGGGCCCGGCACACCCTCCCTAAACCCTAAACCCTGAACCCTAAACCCTAAACCCTAAACCCTAAACCCTAAGCCCTGAACCCTAAACCCTCAGCCTTAACCGTCTTTTCCGTAGAGGTGCTTGCATCTGGGGCTCGAGGCCCGATCCAGCTCCGTGCACTTCAGATGGCATCCAGCCTGAAACCTGGGGTTTAGGGTTTAGGGTTTAGGGTTTGGGGTTTAGGGTTTAGGGTTTGGGGTTTAGGGTTTAGGGTTTAGGGTTCAGGGTTTAGGGTTTAGAGTTCATGGGTAGTTCTCTAACTTAGGGTCCCTTTGGGGGGTCCTTTTTTACAACTATTATGGACATATATAAAAGGGGACCCTTGCAGACGGCATCCAGCCTGAACCCTAAACCCCATAAACGACATACACCCCTAAACCCCCAATCCTCTGAACCCCTAAACAAACCTAAAGGAAGACCTGAAACAACCTTACCAACCTGTCGACCTCTTCGCCACGGGAACCCCCTGGGTGGTCCGCCCTTCGAAACGCCGTAAGGTTGGGGGCTCGAGGGTGATTGGGCTTTTGGGTTTGGGTTTTAGGTTTTTTGGGTTTTAGGATTTAGGGTTTAGGGTTTGGGGCTTGGGATTTTAGGATTGTAGGGTTAGGCAGGGATAGGTTCCTTAAGGGATCCCCATAAGGAAGCACTATAAGGATAGGTCTCTAAATTAGGGGAGTTTCGGTGATGATAACATCAAGCTCTCAAAGGAAGACCTCAGCGGGCTTTCCGCGACGGTTGGGCTTCTAGGGTGCAACCTTCACTACCGAAACTCCTACTACTAAACCCCGAGAAACCTAAGCCGTAAACTCTAAACATTATCCGGGCCCCCCGACAATACTTTAAGGGTTTAGGGGTACTGCTTTACCCGAAACCCTAAAACCCTAAAACCTAAAACCCTACACCCTAAACCCCCCAACAAAATCAAAAAGGCCCTAAACCCTCAAGGCGCAGCACCGACCAAGCCCTTAGAATAGGGTTTTGGGGCTTCCATATAACTATAGTATAATATATCCCAAATCCTATTCTAATTATTAAGGCCTCTATATTATTGCTTTATAAGAGCCGACCGAGCCCCAACCCTAAACCCTAAACCCTAAACTCTAAACCTTAAACCCTAAACCCCTTAACCCTAAACCCTTAAGGCCCTAAAACCTTAAGGCTTTTAAGGAACCGACCGAGCCCCCGGAAACTGGGCTCCCCGGGCTCTGCGGCGATGTCTCGACGCCCCGTGGCCGCCGCATTCGTCGCCAGCACCACGACGCAGTATCGAGTTGCCTTGGAGGCTTAGAGGGGGTTAGGGATTTAGGGTTTAGGGCTTAGAGTTGCCTTGGTGGGTTTAGAAGGTTCAGGGCTTAGGGTTTAGGGTTTAGGGCTTAGAGGGGGGGTCTGAGACTCAGTGATTGTTCGAGTTTTGTTTGCGGGCTGTAGGGCTTTCAGGGTTTGGGCTTAGGGTTTAGGGTTTAGGCTACTGGGGCTTTCAGGGTTTGAGGGCTTCGGGGCGTAGTTGTTCGGGGTGAAGGCTGGGCTCAAGCAGCTTTGGCATCGGATGAGACAGGTGCCTTCAAACCTTCTGAACCCTCGAAACCCCGGCTACACCCAACATGTCAATACACCCTGAATCCTAGCAATCCCTGCAAGCCGTTGCGAAGTCAAGACTTCGGCTCACGGCTGGATGCGCACGCATCAGGGGCGGGCAGGTGTGAGGAATAATAAAAAGGGCTTTGTCTAGCTTGACATGCACGGTCCGACGTTCTAACAGCTAGCAATGGCAAAGGAGCACAAAACTCAAGAGGGCTGGCTTATCCCATATGATATGAAGGTCCATAGCATCGTCAAGTTCCCTCGAATAGGTATAATGCCCAAAACCTATTCTACTCATTGTGGCCCCTGTTGGCTGGACTGCTCTTCCGGGTGGTGACTTATCACATCCTGGCTTCCCCCATGCCAAACACGGAAGTTCGTCCTCCTCTACTTGGACGTTCATGGGTAGTTATAAGTGGGGTTATAAGTCCCCTACTATGGCTTATAAGTATATTTACCTTAATTATAACCCCATTTATAGCTACCCATGAACCTCCAAGTAACCAACTGCTCATGAACAGGAAGGCACAACACTGCCGCACTGAACCATGCTACTACCCATAGGCTCCTAATCAGTTCCTTTTCATGGTTCATATTTAGAATCCTATAAGGTAACCCCAAAAGAAGGAACTACTTAGGAGCCTATGGGTAATTACCCCTGAAGCTTAGACGCATGCGAAGCAGGGGATCGCAGGCGCTGTCGATTTTGAACTCCGTTTCGAGGCGCTGCAGGCCTTTACGGACTCTCGACTTCGTCGCCAGTGTATGCAGCAATGTCGAGACATCCAGAGACCCAGTGGGGAGAGTTGTAGCGGAAGTCCTGAAGCATGAATTGAATTCTCGAAAACACACCAAACACCATAAACCCTAAACCCTAAACTCCTAAACCCTAGGCCCCTTCACACCCACTACGAAGTCCAAATGGTCCTTTCGAGGCCACTTTGGGCCGGGACACCCATCTTGGCTGCCAACAACTTCAGAGCCACGAAGGCTGGGCTCTTGTTCAAGGGAGTTAATTGAGGTTACTACAATAGGGATCTATAATAAATATTGTTAAGGGATTTAGTTTAAGTTACTATCGTAAGAAAGTAGGGTTTCGGGAAGAGGGTTTAGGGGGTTCAGGGGCTTAGGGTGTGCGGTTTAGGGTTTAGGGTTTACTGGGTTCTTGTTTAAGGGACTTAATTCTTAAATTGCTATAATACGATAACCATAATATATTGATTTTGGATCCCGATTATTGTATTCATTACATAAACTCCCTTAACAAGAGAACCCAGTCAAGGCCCAAGAGGATTACAACTTCAGCCTGCCAGGCGAGGCGGCCTCGCCGGCCTTCTACAAGACTAGCCGTGACAACAATCATAACAATTGCAACATCATACGGTTGATGGTATAAAGCCTGCCTTACCCATAATTAGGAATGTCCCATAATTCCCGTAGTTCAGAGTTCTTAAGGTAATGCAGGATGTATATCATCAACAGTAGGAACAGTAGCAGCCATCATCATAGCAGCAGCAATGATGACAACTGCTCAGAAGTTTGGACGAATGAGTCCAGAAGCGACTGTGGAAGCTCAGATCGCTTCAAGGATCATGGCTTGTCTTAAAGGTTGTTTTCATGTTGTCAGAGTTGGAGGGTTTTGGCTAAGTGTATGCAGGTTGCCACTCTCAGGCTGTCTAGCTAGAATGAACCTTGTATTGCGCCTAACCCTAAACCTTAAGCCCTAAACCCCAAATCCCTAAACCCTAAACCCTAAACCCCCAAACCCCTAAACCCTAAGCCCAAAGTCCTATAAGCCCTAAGCCCTGAATTGACCTAGGGTTTTACTGCCCATGAGCCTTCAAGCAGTGCCTTCCGATGCCGTTTGCACAAAGGAGTCGATCCGGCTCCATCCGTTCAGGGTTCTGGGATCAAGTTTGGGTTTTGGGTTCAAGGCTTAGGGTTCTGGGGTTTAGGGGTTTTGGGTTTAGGGGTTTAGGGTTTAGGGGTTTGGGGGTTTAGGGGTTTAGGGGTTTAGGGGCTTTAGGGGCTTAGGGTTTAGGGTTTAGGGGGCTTTAGGGGGCTTTAGGGGCTTAGGGTTTAGGGTTGAGGGTTTAGGAGTTTAGGGGTTGAGGGACAGGGCCCCTCCCAGCAGACGAGTTTGG
>CAJNJA010009303.1:0-14882 GCA_905231915.1 Symbiodinium necroappetens | reverse complement strand
CTGCGGGATTTCGGCTTTTGTTTTGCTTCATGATTTCGGCTTTTTCTTGGGGGGGGGGGGGGCGTCGGGCTAAGTTCAGCATGAGGCCTAGAGTTGAGCGTGGAGGGCACAAAGTTTTACATCTTAGCATCGGTTGCGGGCTCGTCCTAAACCCTGAGCCAAGCCTAAGCCCTGTAATCTGAATCCTTAAACCTTGTCTTTATCCCCGAGCCTTCAACCGCACAAACCCCAAACCCTAAACCCNNCCCTAAACTCTAAACCCTATACGCCCTAAATAAAAAGGCCCAGTCCGCAAAAGGGGTCCGAGAGGGGCTGTGAGACGAACTTCGTCGTTAGGGTTCAGGGTTTAGGGCCCTTTTCCCCGATTTCTGGTCCTAGGTGCCTTATGCAAACGATCGCATACCCAGAAGAAGGCCCTTTATTTTCCTAGGCTACCGGGAATCCCAGGTATTCAACTGAAGGTCCGCTCTGGGAAGATAGAACCATAACCTGAACCGTCCAAAGTACTGAGTGTGTCGTTGAGGGTTCTGTAGTTCAAATCTTAAGGACGAAATGACCCTTAAAAGTAGGGGCCCTATACCCTTGTACTATGAATTACTATATTGCAAAATGAACCTTAAACCCTTTTAGGGTTCATTTCGTCCTTAAGGAAATTGAAGCCCCGCTCCCCGCATCCGGCCCCGAAAGCCTCTGGAGGAGTGCACCCTCATCCTCACAGAGGGAGACAGTGCAAAGGCATAGCTTACCTTTTTGTTTTGAGAGTTGAGGTTTCGAACCGGATGTTGGAGGTTAAAGGTGAGACTTGAGAGTGGTGCCGGATTTAGAGTCGAGAGATTGGGGTTGGAGGTTAAGGTTTGGGGTTTCGGTTTCGGTTTCGGGTGTAGGATTTAGGGTTTAGGGTTCAAGGTTTAAGGTTTGGGTTTACTTGGAGGTTCATGAGTAGTTATAAGTAGGGCTATTAATCCCCTAAGTGGTTATAACTATAGCTACCCTACTTAGAACCCCATTTTTAACTACCCATGAATCTCCAAGTAGGAACTAGGTTGAAGGTTGCGGGCTTAGTCTGCATTCTTGTGTAAAACCAGCGAGATGCATTCAACTGCATGCCAGCTGGAGCTTCTGAACCATATCCGCACAAATCTGTTCAAGCCCCGCATATCCGAACAGCCCCAAAATCTCTAGCTGCATGTCATCTCTTAATCGTGTGTGATACCATGAACCAACACAGTCTAGAAGTACTCTACATATGCCTCCGGCCCGGGTGCATAGGACTTATGCGAAGTGCCCGACTCGACACTTGCATGGCCCAGGAAACTTCAATCGTTTGGGCATATATGCAATCTGGGTAATTAAGCAGGAGCTCCCCGGACCCAACCCCCTGAGCCCTAAACCGCAAGCTCACCATACCTGCAACCCCCAAACCCTACAGAATGCGTGGGCATGCATTTTGTTCATCTAAAGTCCCATGTCTGTTTACAGCAAGCATTGGTGTTTAGATGTTTTTGGGTTTTCAACCAATGAGTTCTTTTTTGGACAAGCCTGTGTACCCTTACATTCATCCAAACGGTATAAGCCGCGCACGGCAAGCAACTGTAACTACGGGTAATCTACACGCCTAAGACTGCTTGAGCCCTATTATACAGCTTTAAGCATTAGCTGGAACGTCAAGACCCGCTACGACTGAGCCACTGCTTAACATGTTCGACTGCCCTACGAAAGAAGTCGTGAGACAACCAAGAACGACGTCTACGAGCACGACAAAACTTGAACCTCCCTAAACCCGGCAGAGCACGCTGGAGGCATTGGCAATCGCTGGTCTGAGCATTGTCGGCCGTGATCGCTTCGGAGTCTTCCCGCTCCGAGGTGGACGTTGCTTTGGATTGTTGTCATCGTTGTGATTTTGGCAGCTTCATTGTTGCTCGTATATTTAAGAGCATGGCTGTGATGTTGACGATGTTGAATACTTACACTGCTTAGTGCTTGTCACCCTACTTGATCACCTGTGCCGCGTACTTTGTGCATAGTTCTTCCTTCTGTTACCATGACTGTCACGAATATGATTATCGTGTTTATCGTTATTGTGATGATTAGTTCTATCGTCCTGATTAGTTTGCTTCTTGGTGATGGTGTTATTGTTGCTGTTGAAAGGATTAGTCTTAGTGGAGGGGTGTGTGTTAGTAGTGGGAAGGGCCCTTGGTATTTGCAGAGCTGAGTTAGCGGGTTGGGCAAATGCTCAGGAAGGGCTTGGCGTAGCATTCAACACGGAAGACCAGAAGCAAGTCATAAATCGGCTTTCTCCGAGGGAAATGCCCTCCCCCGAAGGCTCCATGTACCCATGTAGTATGTACTTTCTTTGGCTTTAAAGGGGTCTCTATATAGGTACTCTAAGGATTAAGTATAGACTAAAAAAGGTACATGGAGCCTTGCGGGCTCTCTTGTTCCCCCCCTTGCGGCCCTGCAAGCAATGATCGCTTCTTGCACTTCGCAAGGCAAGCTCCTGAACGTCAGGGATGCCCGATTCTCAGACATGTTGATTTTCATTTTTTTCTGGATATCCCGAAACATATTTCCTGAATCCCCAAGCTTGAAAGCACAGTCGCTAGTGTGTGGTTAAACCCTCAGGCCAACTTCCAGCAGACCGTCAACAACGCCGAGATCCAGAACATCATCCAGATTTTGGGTTTGGACCTTACAGAGTCATGATATAGTATAGTATAAGATAATATCTCACAGTCGAAGATATTAGTCGAAAATCTCATTTTCTAGTATGATACAGAGAGGTTAGAGGATCCTTAAGTTCGGACCTTACAGCGCTTGGCTTGGTCGTCAGAGTCTTAGTCTTTGTTGGGTTTAGGGGTTTAGGGCTTAGGGTTTGGGGTTTAAGCAGCACCAATGTTTCCCTGAATCCTTTGACTTGCAGTTGAGGCTCCTGCAAAGTGTGCCCTCCGGAGAAACGAAGAAATGCAGAAAATAACCTCTTGCTCCCTCTGCACATAAGGAGCACACCAAACCCGAAACTACAAGCCGGAACTCTGGAGACCCTGAACTCCAAAACCCTCCAAACCACACCCGTTTACACTTTGAGCTCTACATCCCAAGCCCCAAATTCCTAAACCCCAAGCCCTGAACCCCAAAAGTTCCCTAACCCTTACGGACCCCTGTCTCGATTCCTTCATCAAGCGCTTAAAGGATGGAACCCCAAAACCATTTAAGCCCTAAGCTCTTTACCTTGAACCCGTAAACCCTAAACCCTAAACCTTAAACCCTGTGCCCAGAACCCTAAACCCTAAACCTTAAAACGGTTTTAATAAAACCCTAAACCTTAAATCCTATACCCAAAGCCCTAAACCCTAAACCTTAAACCCTAAACCCAATTGTCTTTTTTGTTTGTGGTCGGTTCGAGGCCTCGAGCAGCAGAAGGTCTACGACTCCGCAACTTGGAGGAAAGAACCTGCTAGAACCCTGAGGGCTCAGGAAGCCCCTTTAAGGGGTTTGGGGGTTTAGGAGTGTAGGGGTTTAGGGGTTTTGGGGTTTTGGGTTTAGGGTTTTAGGGTTTAGGGCAGGATCCCTGAAAGTTTCCTTAAGGACTGCATTAGGGGTAGAGGGTACATGGAACCTCAGGTGCACAGAGATGGTTTTGGGAGGGTTACAGCACCCGAGGCCTACTGCGCCTAGGGTCTCGAATGGAAAACACTTATAAGATTAGGGCTTAGGGGCTCGGAGCGCAGGGTCCAGACCCCAGACCCTAAACCCTAAGCCCTAAACCGTTGTTTGGGGATCAGTGCATTTGTGTTTCGAGCATAGGGTGACCGAAGATTTGACAAATCGGGACCAGTTTGAGGGCTTCAGGGTTTGAGTTTAGGCATGCTTTGGGGCATAGTAACTTAGGGTTTTTTGGGTGCGCAGACTTAGGGGTGATGATCAGGCCCGAAAAGCGCCCGAAAAGCCGGATTCAGGTTTCAGGGTTTAGGGTTTCATGTTCCTTCTCCCAGCCCCCTTTATGTGTGGAGTCCTAGTCTGCGAGCCCAGAGACGGTAATATAGAAGCCGCAATCATTACCCACACTATTCCTTAGGGTTTCGGGTAGAGGTCGAGGGATTCCTTTGAGTTACTCATGATGTTCATAGTGTATTAATGTACACGCCCCCCCCTCCCAAAAAAAAAACAAAAAAAATCTACGTTGTGAAGGCGCCTATATTAGGCCAGGATCCTGAAAACCAGAAGCATACCAGAACCCCCCAAGGGCGCTTTAATAGAGCCTGTATGGTACACTTAATCGGGTGTCTTTGAGGTATACCTATGGGCTCCATAGTAGTTCCTGTTTGGGATTGCTTTGTAGGATCCTAAACATAAACCACAAAAAGGACCTATCATGGAGCCCATGGGCAATAGAGCGTAGTTGGGGGGCGAGCGCTTCCCAGGTGAAGCGCTTCGGAGCCTAGCTTTGCAACTTATGTGCGGGCTTCGTGCCGGCATAGTCCACCGACCGAGATACAAAACGGGAGGATGTCCTCCTTAAACGTCGAGATGGCTTGCCTGCGCTCAAAATCGGAGATTTTGGGGGCACGTGCCTTCCAGATGACTGCAAAGCCCCTGCAGGGACGCACAGGATGATGTCACCGGAGCTTGGCCTAGCTGTAAGGCCGACATGTGGAGCTCTGGGTATGTTCTTTTGGCTTGCGCAACTGGGCTTGGGGAGGATTCTCTGCAACAAAGCGTTTAGGACATCGGTGTGTGAAAGAGTGAGGCCTCCGAGCCTCAGAACCCTACTTCAGGCTAAACCGAAACTCCTTTTCTTGCAAAAAAAAACTCAAATCACCGACGACTGCACCTCAGTGGATGCCGGTCTAGGTAGGGATTGGACTCATTTCCAAGATCGGCGACAAAACCATGATCATCAGGCACCCTTCTACTCGTTTAGTCTGAATTGCAAGTCTGCAAGGTGCTGGAAGTCGCAAGCGCAGTGTCCGATTGTTGTGAGTGTTTGCTTGAGCAGTGATGTTCCTAAAACATTTTACCTGTAGCCTCATGACCTCTGATATAAACCTTAGGGCCACGCAGCCCAGTCCAAGGTGAAGCCATTGCGGTATGGTAGCATTATGATTATGGCGGACCAGGCACACTGCAGCGAAGTCGAAGGGGTTGTGGAGTTGGGGGATGTATGTCTGGACCAACACCTGGCCCAGCCTATAGCTTTAGGGTTCTGCGGCTTGCAGCTTTAGGTTTCAGGATTCCGGGTCCACCAACATTACCATCATCAAGCGGAAGCTCATCATTGCTAAAATTCCCGAAGCATGGTTGAAACCTCATCAGTACCAATAGAAACCCGTATAAGCCATGAAAAGTGCAAGGTCTTTAAAGCTTCAATTGTCATTGATTCAAAGCCTTATGAACCCTCACAAGGGATTAAGTTCAAGGCGCGGCAGCTTCATGATCCCAGATCGCAAACCCCTCAATCCACGACCAACATGCCAGGACTCCAGAACACCCCTATCAGAGTTCAGGGTTCAGGGCAATTCCTACGGGTTTAGGGTCTACACCCTGCAACTGTCTGGGTGTACAACCCCTGAGTCACGGAACGAGGCTTCTGTCTTTGAGCACCCCAAACCCAAAACCTTCAACAAACCCTGCTTGAGGGATTTCAGGTCTCCAGGTGAAGCTTTAGAGCCTCAGCTAGATTGGTGGTGAAGCCAAAGGGTCCTGAGTGCCTTATATGGAGAATCCTCACCCAATCCACATGTTCCTGCTATAGAAATCCTAATTTCTACTCTGTAGGTACTTAGGAGCCTTTGGGGAAGCAACTCTCCATAGAATCTACGCGTGCGCAGTCAGAGCCAACTATAGTGAAGCCCAGAAAGTTGGAACATGGGTTTAGGATGATTAGTGCCAGGTTTCCTTCTGTCTGCTTTACTGCGAGGGCATAGAGATAATGCTGTTCCAACCTTCTGGCTTTTAGTTTATCTCAAGACATGAACAAAGACCTAACAGTATGGCAGCTGTTCACATTACTATGACCACTACTCCAACTCTTTCGTCAACTGCTGCTACCCGTCACCGCGGTAGTTACCCCGGAAGGATTTCGTTTTCAGGATTCAGGGTTTAGCGCTTGAGGGCTTGGAGCCATCCGATCAGGATTTCGATGGCTCCCACATCAAGGCCCGGTGATTCTGGGACAGGATCGGTTTAGGGTTTAGGGTCCTTGAATTTAGCATTATCTGCAAACAGTTAGTTAGATTTAATTAACCTATCGTGGACCGACGTAAAGAAATCATAAATAATGGCCAAGGTAGGGTTGAGGGCTCGGGGTAGCAAGCACAAATTTGCTTGGAGAGCCGCTGTTCGGATTGGGGCTAGACGGTGTTGTGTTCATTCGGGCTCCAGCATCTTGCCAGTGCATCCTGATGCTACGGTGGAGGCCTCAACCTCTAGCCAAGGTAGTTCTCCGAATAAGGGTCCCTGTTAGGAAGCAATAGGAGGCGGCACCCTTAAAAACAGGACGCTGAAAGGGACCCAAGTTCAGAGAACGACTTAAAAGCCTACACCCTAAACCCTCGCCCTGCCTTCGTGCCACGAGCCCCAGGCCCGCGCTGATTCGTTTCAAGTTCTGGCTCGTATACTCCTGACATCTCGTGTCATGCTAGTAGTATCTTGTTCCGGGAGACCTGACACTCACAGACCCAGATATGGCCTTTGACCGGTAAGGTTCTGAAGATAACTCGCTTACATATTCGGTATCTGCTGCCTGCAGCATGAAAGCAGTAGGCACACAAACCCTGTCTTGTGCAGCACCGAACTGACTGAGGCACGCTGAGCTTGGATTTTTAAATCTTGCGGAGATTCAGACTTAGATGACTCTAACAGCTAGGGTCGTCCTTGCTTAGGGCTTTGTGCAGGGCGTGGGGTGTAGGATTCAAGTTGCAAGCCCTAAGTTCCTGGTGCTCCTCAAGCACTTGCCGCCCCTGAGGGGTTGCTCCTTAACATGATCCAGCATTGGTGGCCATCGCTCTTCAAGCTGGCGACACGACTGCAAGGTCAAGTACATGCTTGTCAAAGCTTTTCCCTCTTGTTAGCTGCTAGCTTTTTGTAATTCTAGGTCAAACCTACCTTCAACTGTCAGAACCTACTTTCCTGTGGGTTCTGATTGTCTGCCCGAATATATAAATTACGGGGACCGTACAAAAAAGTAGGTTCGGGTAGCTCAAGGTTGCGTGGCTGAGAGAGTGGCAGCTTGACACCTTCGACGGTTTCGGACCTTGTGACGACAGGGCTAGTCATAGGATTCAGTAACCCTAAACCCTAAAACCCTAAACCCTAAAACCCAAACCCTGAACCCGAAAACCCCTAAAACCCTAAACCCTAATTTAGGGGGCTGAGGGTCTCAGGATTTGGAGCTTTCAACGGCGGGTCCATGGAAAAAGGGATCTTCGATTTGAGGTCTTGGGGCGGTGGGCGCTTCCAGTGGTCCTACCACCTTATAATTAGCATGGTGTTGAGTTTCGGTGTTTTCTGGAGTGTCTTGTTTCGGCTTATCACACCGGTGGGATGCTGGAGCTTTGGGCAGAGTTTAGTTTTAAGATTTTTGGGGAGCTTGAGGTTTTAGAGTTCCTACACTGTGACAGACAGATCAAGGTATCATGATCTCTATGTGCCCCCTCGAAGCAAGATGCACCCCGTTGCTCAAGCAGAGTTCGCCTGAGATCCATCAGGTTCGAGCCCCAGGGTTTGGGGCGAGGATGGTTTAGGGTTTGGGGTTTAGGGTTTAGGGTTTGGGGTTTAGGGTTTACGGTTTGGGGCGAGGCCGTCAGGAGCAAGCTTAGATACCAAGCCAGCCTTGAACTCCTGCTCTCGAGCACCACACTATACAGTATCAATTAGCCGCTACCGGCTTTATAGCTTTAGTGTGCTTTAATGCCGTTCGCTTACTGACACAATAGCACATACAGACCAAGAGCAATATCAAAATCTAATCACCAAGCACCAACAGTCGCGCCCCACACCGCAAATCTTACAGTCCCACTGCCTAAACCCTAAACTGAAGCTCCCTCCTCACTGCTCAGGAGGGTTTCATGCCCCTGCCTCGGTGTGAAGGATCAGTTGAAGCCGAGATCTGGGGTTCAGAACAAAGTTAATTTGGGTTTCATGAAGGGGCTCTGCATGCTTCGACGGTGTGTCTGATCTGCTGATGCGGCACCCGCCCGTTCCGTCTTGAAACTCAAGCTTGACCGGGGATGGGCTTGGTAGATGAAGAGTGATGTGGTGTAGTGATGCATCGTTTTTTGGGTTAATGAGGCTTGAACACAAGGTTTTTGGAGGGCCTGACAGCAGCGTTACTGCGCAGGCACAACTACACATCAAAGGACAGTCAGTGGGTTGTGCTTTCCAGTCAAAGGTTGTCTATCTCCATCGAAAAGATACAACGGTGGGCAGTCTTGAACAGGTACGGCTCTGTGATCATTAGTCTGGCATCTGGCTACATGAGGCTTTCCTGAATCAAGGTCCCCTTGCTTCCTTGGCTCTACCCCCCAGTAAACTGTACCAACACAGATACTGAATGCCCTGGACACCCATGCCCTTATCGGAACCATTTAATACGGAAGCTGCAGTACGGCTTGCAGTATCAGTGCTGGAGAGACCAGAGACTTCTTCTTTTCCATACGGAAGTAATGTAGAAGCCTTAATCTTGCCAAGATGCCTTGTTATGACTATACTCTAAAGGAGCCCCAAAACCCTGATCTAGTTATAGCTTTATATAACGCCTTTTGGGATGCTCGGAGCCTCAGATACCTTGACGTTCCGGTTCCTTTGCGAGGGTATTCCCGGGCATTCCAAACTTGCATCCGGTTTGGAGTTCGGGGTTCAGGGTTTTCAGGGTTTAGGGTTTAGTGACTAAACCCTGAGCACTAAACCCTAAACCCTAAATCTTGAACCCTAAACCTTCGTGTTTAGACCGTGTAGGGGATAGGGTTTAGGGGGATACGGTTTCGGACCAAGGAAGGAGTTCATCACGCCCATCGTCAAAGTTTCCAAGGGCCCGCGACCCTGGTCTGTGTAGGGCTTTGGGTTCGGGCCTAGGGTTTAGGGCATAGTATTTCAATGCTGCTAAGACTTCAGAAAGGGCCGGCCAAGGATTGTTTAGGGCTCAGGGTGGAGGGCTTGAAGAGGGTTTTTTGTTCGAGGTCTTCTTGGCCTTTGAGTCTGCGGATCGGTTTCGTTCTCGTTGGCTCCTCTCGTCCAGCCTGGCCTGGGAAGTAGGGCTTTGCATCGCTGGTACTTCCAAGAAATTAAAGCCTCATGGGACGTAGTAAGCAAAGTCATAAGTAAGGTTATAATTGGGATAGCAATACGGAGGTCACTTATAAGCCCAAATTTAACTCTACTTACTAAATCCCTTTATTCTCCAATTTTTGTAGGCTCTCATTAAATCATGAACCCTAATACCTAATGTAGACTGTAAAGGGGGAGCCTGCGACAAAAGAGGGTTTTGGGTAGTTCAAGGCTGATCTTATTGCTCTACGGGCTTCCTTTGAAAAGGCTTCGAGCCCCTGAGGCTCTGCGACGGCTTGGGTTTAGGGTTTATTATAGGGTTTAGGCTCTTTTCCGTTCTAGTTCTCCTCAGGGTTGATACCGTGAGCCTTGAACCTGATCCTACACCGTAATCTTCAAACTCCAACCCTAAGCCCCATCCCAAGCATTATAAGCTCAACGCAAAACCCTAAACCATTCCAAGGCTGAGTCTCTCAACAATTCGTATTTGCTCCAGTTTTAGCTTTGCCGGTCGCTTGCAAAACCAACGAATAGAAACAGGAAAGCGTTGTTGAAAGGGCTTACTGCGCAACCTGAATCTTCTCACAGATGACTTGAGCACGGCGTGCTGTGGACTGCAGCTTCTGGGATTAAGGTTCGGTTTGTGCTCCACGTTTTGGGCTGAGGCTCTAGAGCCGTATACATACTTTGGTCTGAAGGCATCCTCCTTGCATCGTGATAGCCTCAAGCTCTTGGGCTGTAGAGTTGCCTTGTTACGGTTTAGGGTTTAGGGTTTATGGTTTAGGGTTTAGGGTTTTCATGGTTCAGGGGCTGATCTCTGGACCCTGTACAAAGCCTGTAAATCCTGTCAGGTGCACAGGAGCTGCAGTTCTTCAGTGTGGTGGATTACGAGGCATGGAAGGCGCGAGAGCCGCTTCTTTCAATCGGGCTATTGTAGGCAATACGGGGTTGTTTGCACAATTCCGGTAAGCGCAAAGTACAGCTGCAATGTAATATGCATCACCACCATGTGTTGTTTATTCGGTATACGCCTCCATCGCTGGAAGCATGTATCATTCTAATAGCCTTATAGTGCTATGATATTGGCGGCACAGTTTTTACGGTTCCTGACTATGCAGTTCTCCCTTGTCCAGCCAGTTCTTCCAAGTTAAGTTCGAAGTTGCACCCACCAAAACACAAAACACGAACTGTTCAAGGCCCTTGCCTGGCAGAGTTAGGTTTATAAGGAGATGGCAGGCAAGATTTCAGTTTTGGCTGCTATTGTTACATACCATTGTCATTGTTACTGCACCATTATTACTCTAGAGTTTTTCAACATGCTTATAGTTGCGATTTTTGATTGCATTTATCGAAGTCTTAATTTGTATTGTTGCCATGATTTCTGTCTTTTCACAATTTACCATGATCTAGTACTGCCATCAGTATTTCGTTTTCAGTAGAGCGGCCGTGCCGTGCCAGCCCAAAGCCCAAAGAGCAACCTACTCCGTACTAAAGGAAGATACCTCAACGTCTTGAAATCTCGGGGAGGGGGGGCAGGGGGTTATTTTATGGCTTCAGGACCCTAAACCCTAAACCCTAAGTCAGGAGTATTGGGCTCTCCGGGATTTGGGCGGGAGACCAGAAATGCCCACCGACAGAGCAAGGCTTGCATGCGCATATGTATATTCGTAGATACGGCTCTCTTTTGCACACATGGTTCATGTCTCTATTATATGTGTGTATATATATATATGTGTGTGTGTATAGTAAGTATATATATATATGTACTGTGATATGTTTACATCATTTATTGATCTTTTTGGAAGCTTTGCGTGGACGATGGAGTCAGGCAATCAGGCTGGCGACTGTGTGTAGAGTTCGGTGTCGAGTAGCATCTGCATCATGCCTCGCGGCCTGTGGCCCTGCAGGAAAGAAATTATCTCACCCTGTCACCAAGAAAGCTGAAGTTGCCAAATTTCTATAAAACGCGACCCTCATACATCGTACAGGGTTAGATGCAGGTTTCTTGTTGCATTTTTTTTGTGTAGGGTTCGCTGCCAGGAGAAGCACAACGGAGGCAAAGGATGGACCACAAAGTACTACAAAGGCGCGACGACAATCCCAAGAACCGGCTGAACGGGTAGGTTTTCTGCTTGGTGGACCGGGACTACACAAGTCCCGAAAAGTCCATGTACTTTTGTGATCTATACTTGGGCCCTGAAGTACATAGCTGAATAGGGAGTGTGCTAAGGCCAAAGTATATACCATCCCTAGACCCTAAGCCCCTAAACCTTACCCCTAAACCCTAAACCCTAGCAAACCCCAACCGTACATGGACTCTTAGGGAGTTGGTTTGTTGCAGTATGAAAGTCCAGAGAACTACATAGCAATCAGCATCCTGCGGCAGCTACGGTTTTGGATTTGGGGTTTAGAATGGTGGCTACTAACCACAGGTTCCTCCCAAAAACGTGTTTTTTCCGACGAGAAGCCTAAGCCTACGCATAAGGCGATTCCCAAAGAAACCGCAGGCCGTAAGTAAGCTTCCTAGCTACCAAACCCCAAAACCCTAGACGCTGCCCCTGAAACCCCATGCCCTTCAATCCCAAACCCCACCAGCGCAACAGGTTCGACCCGAAACCTGGGTAATCGATCCTCCACGCTTCAGGGTTTAGGGTTTAGTTTAGGGTTTAGGCCTGGTTTAGGGCAACTTCGGTGTTACGGACTGTAGGGGTTTATAGGGCTTTGGGTTTCTAGGGCTTGGGGTTTGGAGCTCCGGTGTGACTGATGCAGCCCCTGGGCTAAGCCCCAAAATGCTACTTGAAGCGCTGAACCCAAATCCGCAAAACTTTCCAAAATTAAACCCTAAAAGCCTCCGAACCCTACATTCTAAGCTTACGGTACCGAGGTCTGTGGGCTCAATCCTTCGGATCTGGACGTTTCTTCACTAAGAAGGGCTCCATCAACGAATGATGTGTAGGCTTTGGGAGCAACATGTCGATAACTGTGGAGGTGGGATTGCTCAGTGGCCGGACAGCCACCGTAAAAGCAGGCTTGGATGAAGAGGTGGACGCATTGAAGTGTCGGGCAGAGACAGCGCTGGGAGTCAGCAAAGGGAGGCTCCGAAACTCATCTGGCGGTCTTCTCAATGGCTATGCGCGGATCCAAGAAGCTTGGGTGCAGAATGGTGATTCACTTACTTTGCAACTGAACAGGGTTCAGGTATGTGGCAGCAAACATGCCTTTGCTGCTATTCTTGCGGATGCATCTGTGGTGACGTGGGGCTATGCTCTCTATGGTGGTGACAGCAGAGCCGTCCAGCAGCTGCTCACAAACGTGCAGCAGATCCAGGCGTCGGGCCGTGCTTTTGCCGCCATTCTTGGCGATGGATCCATCGTCACCTGGGGCGATGCTGACCATGGCGGTGACAGCAGCACTGTGCGGGATCAGCTGAAGCATGTGCAACAAGTTCAATCCTCTGCTAGCGCATTTGCCGCAATTCTTGAAGATGGATCTGTCGTGACCTGGGGTGATTCGGACTATGGCGGCGACAGCAGTGCAGTACAGCACCAGCTGAAAGATGTGAAGGCAATCCAAGCTTCTGGAGGCGCTTTTGCTGCACTTCTGGGCGACGGAGCTGTCGTGACTTGGGGCAATGGCGGCTACGGCGGTGACTGCAGCGAGGTCCAGCATCGACTCACGGAAGTAGAGCAAATCCAAGCTTCCGTCCGTGCTTTTGCTGCTATTCTCGGCGACGGATCCGTCGTCACCTGGGGCTATACTGCATATGGAGGTGACAGCAGTGCTGTGCAGGATCAACTCAAGAACGTGCAGCAAATCCAAGCTGCAAGCCATGCGTTTGCTGCTATTTGTCGGGGCGGATCTGTCATGACTTGGGGTGATGCAACTTCCGGTGGTGACAGTGCTTCTGTGCCCAGTTCCTCCAGTACTTGTACCTTTCTTCCTTTCATTTTTGACTTTCCTTGTTGATCGAATAATTGGAAACAGCGGACCCGTTGTTCTCAAGGAGATACTAGAAAACCTACACAAAACCCGATGTTAAACTCCCATAACCTGCTTTTCGTAGCGTCCCCAGAGATTCTATGTTAGGAAGAACCTACGAGAAAGTAGGTTCTGGCAGTAATCATGTACTAGAAAACAAAAATAAAAAAACAATAATAAAAGAAAACTTGATTGGAGAACCGAGGTGCAGGACCGGCTAAGAGATGTGCAGCAGATCCGAGGATCTGACGTGGCTTTCGCTGCCATACGTGGCGATGGCTCTGTCGTCACTTGGGGCGATGCCCGTTATGGCGGTAACAGCAGTGCAGTGCAGGCTCAGCTACGGAATGTGCAAGAGATCCAAGCCTCATGCTTTGCGTTTGCTGCTCTCCTTGGCGACGGAACCGTGGTCACGTGGGGCCCAGCTAGCTGTGGTGGCGACAGCAGCGCTGTCCAAGATCGGCTCATCAATGTGCAGCAGATCCGAGCCTCGAGCCGCGCTTTCGCTGCTGTTCTTGGGGATGGATCCATCGTGACTTGGGGTGATACTGGCTATGGCGGGGACAGCAGTGCCGTGCAGAATCAGCTGAGGCGTGTGTAGCAACGATGATGCCAGAAGGCAGGGAAGGCCACGGAATATTCTGGGCAGCGATTTACCAGCTCGGAGCTAGCTCGGTGCCGCCCTGCAGCGTCAGGACCAGTTTGGGCCAAGCTTTTGTGGAAGGCTGGACGGCCTCCGTGGCCAGGGGTAGTGACAGCCCCGCAGCTGACCCCTCTCACCCGGCCCATCACACTGTCTCCCGCCTTTCAGTGCCACGTTCGGAATGGATGCCTACGGTCGTGGGGAAAGCAGAACAGCCATTTCGAAGATCTCCCCACCGCAAGCAATCAGCATGCGGCGATTGTACCCGAGCGAGGGTACGGTACCTCGTCCTCCGACAGTGTTGCACATGCATGTGATGAAGGCTTTCATGTCCCGCTTTCATGACTTGCGGATTGCTCCGACGAAGAGATCGTGGTTGCTAGTTCCTGAAGCCCACTCCTTTATAGACCTTAAACGCCAAACCTGGTTATCTCAAGCCCCAACTAACCCTTTGCTTAAACCCGACAAGGCTGCAAAACGTGACTCCAGTCTTCGTTCAGCAGCTGTACCACCACAGTCGAGAGTCTTGAAGTCCAGCCCAATGCGAATACAGTCGGAAAAATTGCCACTACTACTCTTAAGGCTTTTCTCAAGGTTGTTTCTAGCAGCAGCGGTCGCAGCACCAGTTGCAGTAAGCGAAAGCCAGAAACTCGAACTTTCGTCGTCAATTTCCGGCGTGGACCCCTAGTTGATGAAACTCTTTCCATAAAAGCCTCAGCTGCAGCATCCCTGTAAGGGAATTTGGGGGGGAATGTAGGTTTTGCGGATAGTCGACATGAGAAGGGACACACTTATGACTTATGCACTGCGGTAGTCTGAAGGGTACGTTGCCCTAAACCTATAGAACTTAAACCCTACACCCTAAACTTGGAACCCTATAAAGTTTAATCTAATCGCCTAAACCTTACAATCATAGGGGCTCTTCGGAGGGTAGGGGGGATGGGGGTAAGGGACGATCCTAAAATCGGCCTTAGTAGGTCCTTACTACAGGTATTAA